>CABFWB010004622.1:33990-47843 GCA_902151455.1 Timema bartmani
CCTTGTTTTAATATCTTCTTTTCATGTTTCTTGAATACAAAAGTTTGGTGCATTTTATTTGTATTTTTTAATGTGATTTTTTGTTGTGAAATAATCTTTAGGGAAATGTAACATGCAAATGTAAACTTACCATGGTATTTTTATCAGTGTGACACCTTAGCCAGTCGGTAGTGTGTCTGCCTACTGAGCTAAGGGTCCCAGGTTCGATTCCCGGCATGGCCGAAAATTTATCATTGATGAAAATATGGGTTTACCCTTTCACATTGATAAATTAACAGCTGGGGACTAGATGTTGTGCCCGTATGAGTCTAAAGATAGATCATAAGGCAT
Organism: Timema bartmani; assembly: GCA_902151455.1. Lineage (NCBI taxonomy): Eukaryota > Metazoa > Arthropoda > Insecta > Phasmatodea > Timematidae > Timema > Timema bartmani. The sequence continues at coordinate 34,321 of CABFWB010004622.1, forward strand.
ATGAAGCTATAACAGGCCTGACCAGACAGTAGTGGAGAATATATAACTTCAATAAAAAAAAACTGACCCAGGCCAAAGGCTGGTAACAGTAATGGATGTAAAAATTATGATCGATCAAATATATCCAAAATAATGGAAAGTAAATACCTACAGTCAATTTGTGAAAAAGAATGATATTCTATAAACATTTCATACAAATGCACTTTTTATCTTCAAAGCAACAACATCACAAATGGAGGACTAATGAGTGTTCCCACCATACTTTCCTAATGATAAATATAAGTTATCAACAATTTGTTAGCGTACAACCCGAATGTGTAATATGACGTGGTGCTAAGAAAAAAAAAAGTTATTTTGTAAACTTTATCATTGCCCCACCTTATGAAGACCTCAATATGCACCATCTGATCTGCTTTATACTGCGCCTGTGTGAAGCGAGCTTTACTTTCAACACAGGCAGTGATGTTACTCATGTCCACAGTAATAGCCAGGGGTTCTGCCTTACATGCGATGAACCACAAGTCCCGAATGCTGGCCAGTTCCGTGGTGGGTAGTCCGGGCTCTGGTTCAGGAGGACATTTCTATACACACACACACAAACAAGTAAATTGTTTTGTTAATTGTTATATGCTGGAAAAAAAATATGATATTGTGATTCTTAATATAACTTTATACACTAAAATCATTTATAAAATATTTTATTGCACAAGTGTTTGAAATATTGTATTCTATACTGATAAGTTAGGTTACTGTCACAACATGCAATTTCATATAAATATTAATTTATAATGAATATAATACATGAAGTTCTCATATAGCGCGGTAGTTGTGTTCTGTAAAATATTACGTCATCAAGAAATCGTGTTATAGAAAACATTAGTTAGTTAAATAGTAAACAAAATTTTAGGAGGTAGTAGATACTGGCCACACCTAAGAAAAATCACTTTTCATTGATATTTTGACATATTTTATAGTCCATTTTGGTTATTTATTATCTTTATCGTGTTCTTTATAAATAATAATGTAAAAAAAAATTAATAATAAGCATTAGAATGCAGAAATAATACATACTTTGAAAACATAAAGCAGTCTACATTGTAAATAGGAAAATAATTGTGTAGGCTATTTACAAAAGTGAATGGCAATAACAGCATAAACCAATGGTAATAATGTAATCAAGCTGAAAACAGACTTATACAAACTATATTAAGGCTGTTGCAGTGGTCGGAATAATCGTAACATGTCAGATTCACTTGATATTGACAAATGTTTTAGTTTTATCCTTAAGGAGCTTCCCCCACTACTATTTTAAACCGAATGACCCCTGTGTTCGACGTTAGAGGCTTCAAAAGGGGACAACCCCTCAAGGAGGGAGGATCAATGTTGCTCTTCTCAGCAATATTTTATATTTACTTCGCTATCTTAATTGTTGACAGATTTTAAAGCTTTTCCACAAAGGAAGTTTTCTATAAGGGGGCAAAGGGGTGAGTAGTCCATAGCCATTCAAATTTCCCCAGCCCCGAACCTTTTTTTCTTTATTTAATTGTATGACAATACAATACACTTGTCAGAGGTGAAAATGTGTTACTTTGGTCGATTACCGAACCAAATGACCAAGAAATAGCCAGTTGAATCTGGACTAAAATAGAATAAAGAGGAAAAAAAAATACACTTGCCAAAATGTACAGCGCTGTTGGCGTATAGCCCGAACGGGTAGTAATACGCAGTGCTAAAATAAATAGTGCTGTATCCAGAATAAATACACTTTTATTTTGCCCTGCATTTCACTACTCGTCTGGCCTATTTGCATTTTAATTATGCTAATGAGGCAGGGATGAATAAGGTAGAGTTCAGAGGAAAGGTATTTGTGATTGTGTGGAAGGAGATTGGAAAACTATTTATTAAGAACCACTCTCAGTATACTCAACCATTATTTAAACCTTAAACCTTGATCTTCCCATCATCAGTAAACCAGACTACATGAACTTGATATTTAGTCCACGTGCCCACCAGTATGGGTAAGAACACTACCATAAAATAAACTTCAGTGATCGGATAGTCTAAGGTGTCACTCTCACAATAGGTTGGTTTGCCGGGAAGAGGTAAATCGGAGTTGGAATCCCAGTCAGGCATGCTAAGGGTGTTGTTTTTTACAAGTGGCTTTCCAATCACCCTTCATGCGAATTAAGGTGCACTTTCTCTCAAGTATAAGCTTCCTCATACTTAACACATACAATTTATTTATAGTTCAAATACGTATAACTCCAACGGGTTGTGAGACGCAGTGACAAAAACTTGATGAAAATGTTAACTATTTAAAACAATATAATGTGAATATGAGAATATCTAAACATTATTGCTGGTCGCATTGCTTACTGCATCACTCTCGTGTTAGACTGGATTGCCAGTGATGGAACTATTGGGGTTTGAATCCCAGTCAGGTGTATCAAAATGGGCGAGGATGTTTTTTCCTAAAATGGTTACCCACTCTTCCTCCACTTAAATGTGGATACATTTCCTCTTAAAGTCTACTACCCTTATTACTATTCTATTAATATAATTAATGAATGCATGTGTGCAACCCGAATGGCTACTAAGACGTAATGAGAAAAAACATAGGCCTTATCAAAAATTACATATTTAAAGATATCTTAAAACTCTATAGTAGTTTTATTTGGGTCATCAATCAATCCATTAGAAAATACTTTTGAAAATCACAAAAATAAAATAGTATGATTCACTAGTTAGCAAGTAGTTCCTGTCCCTATAATTATACTCAATATAGTTAATAAACGCAAAATAAATTTATCAAACTTAATTCTTATTTTAAAATGGTAATAGTATTTGTTTACTATTCTTACACGTGAATTTCTCTAGAACTACCATGCTTCAATGAACATGTAACAATGCTAATCTTTTTAACGAGTCCTCAATAATGTTTTATCATTTCATAATCATGTTTTAGCCTCCTTAGGTGGGGTTGTATTAACAGTATAGAGACAACCAAAACATTACACTCACAGTTTTTTTCTCACCACATCTTACTGCCCATTCAGATTATACACCTATATACTAGTTACACTAATGGGTTAGGAATGAGGTAGGTGTAATATATAGGAAGTTCACCTGAATTTACATGGGGAGAGAGAGAGAGAGAATGGGAAACTATTTTTAGGAAAAGCCACTCTCAGAGCAACCGACTGGAATCAAACCCCAATCACCCAGTCTTAAGCAGTTTAGTATAACACAAGACCACAGAGGCTGGTAAAATATTTTTTAAATGACAATAGCGATTTGGTTCCAAATGGGTATCTTGGGATTGTTTTACATGAATAATAACACTCAGTACTGGTTTTTGGAGTAGAAAGTTGTTTAAAGATATTTTACTGATGACTGAATTTTCAATATTGGACTAGATGAGAAAGTTTGTATGATAGTGCTATACCATTTATTATGTTTATTTGTAGTGGATACCCGCTCGACAAATTTACATTATTCTATCACACCAAAAAGTTTTTTTATACAGACCCCTGTAATCCCCCTACCCCCATTCTCATATTTCCTGGGACCGATTTTAAATATTTAAAATGGTTATTTGGCATGGTGCCATATACTTTATTCCAGATTTTTTTTATTTTTTTTTACCACACTGGGAAGTAGTTGTTTCTATTAGTTTTGGACATTTTAAAACCATCCCCCCAACTCCTATGTTTAGAACTACCATTTAGAAATTTAAATTTTCAATACTCATTTGGTTATATGGAGTTGTTTCTCTATCTGTCATCCAAATTTTAATTTTCTACCTCGGTCGGTGAGCCAGTTTATGTTAGTCCATGTTCCAAAACATACAACACTTCACTGTATGTCTATATTCCAAAGCATTATTTGCTAATGAGTCTTGAAAATAAGATTTAATTTAAAGTTAATTTACTTGAATAATTTCATAACTACTCAAATTAACCACACCAACAGACAGTATTTATGATACTGCTTTGATTGTTAATAAGATATTGTGATGATATATAACTTGACACTTTTCTCTGAAAAATAAGGCATACAAAAGAAGAAATCAAGTCTAAATACGTTAAGTACTTTTTAGCTTACTGGCTACAGACATTCATACAGACAGATAGACACAATCGTCTGTAAAGACAGATTTAAAGTATGTATAGATAAGTCACATTACCAGTCCATACATCAAGTCCAAGTGGATTTGGTTGAATTATATAAAGAGTATGGCATGAACTCTCATTAGTGTATTTGAAAGAGTTGATTAAGTTTTCAAAGGTTAAGGTTTTTTTATTAAGTTGTTTACATAGAGAGACACATATTTAAGAATTAATAGCCAGAGCTATTATTTATGCTTATTAGTGGGAATTACTCCATCTAGATATCATATTCTGAAAATTGAAAAATGACACCTGGACAAGGGAATCGAACCCGGGACATCTGCCTTAAAATATGAGTGAAGAATGACCCTGGGCACGGGACGAATCCTGGATAGCTCAGTGGTTATAGTATTGGCGTACTAAGCCAGAGGTCCCGGGTTCGATTCCCGTGTCCAGGTGTCATTTTTCAATTTTCAGAATAAGACACATATTTGTTTTGATCCTTATGTATAGTAAAATTTCAGTCAACCATATATTTGTGTTAAGTTTTAGTTTAATTTAAAGATATTTTTAAATCTCTTTTTGAACAAGTTAAAACAATGATCAATTTAAGGCAACTTTAGTTTATAATTATTTAACATGCATACAAACCGTTTTTAATAATATTTACTTGCATTAAAATGAATACATCTGCACCGGTTGGCACGTGGACTAGATATCAATGATAAGCCTCGTCTAGTATTGTTAATGGGTGAGGAGTAAGTCTAGTTTCGAATCCCAGGGTGATTTTTCCATAAATAATTTCTCACTTTCCCTCCACATGCATGTGGATACATTTCCTTCAAATCCTAGCATACTCATTACTAATTAATTAATATGATTAAATGAATACACCCCAAACATATAATAAGACCAGGAGCAAAAACAGCTAATTAATAATGTGTGGTTTTCCAGATAAAGTAATTATATTCTATGGCGTAGAGAGTATTTATTTATATTCACCTATAGACCAGACGCAAGCATTAATCACCAAAAATAACCGTTTAGTGACATTAATTATATATAAATAATTGTAATTGTGTGCATATATACATACACCACTGGCTGTGAAAAAACTGTTGGCTCATGATATTTATTTAGAATTTTATTTAAAATTCATTTTAAATTACACTATAAACATAAATTATGAAGTGGAAAACTTGAGATATTATCAGAAAAGTTACTTGGATAAGGAAATAGGTGAGTGATGTAAACCTATTGTGTCATGAGGACCAGAGGGCCCAAGTTGTGGTGATAGATTTCGATCCAAACACTCATCACGGGAATTTTCCCTGATAAGAATTGATTGGAGTCATTATATATTATATTGTCTGTTCAGCGTAGGAATTGTTTTCTGAAAGGCCTTTTTCCCTACCAGAAAGCTAGTATATAGTAGGATATTGGTAGGAAAAAAGACCTTTCAGAGAGTAATTCCTACCGTGAATGGAGTATATATAAATGTATTATACAAAGAATATATATTATATTTAATGTATATATATATATATTGTTCTTTAACACACAACAAAAATAGTTAATATAAGATCTATAAGAAAGACTATAATATTTTCTAATTTGATTTTTTTTAATGCTTTACTTTTAAAAAGTAAAATATTAAATGTTATGATTACTAGCCTAATTTTTTTAGGCTAATTTGGTGAATAAAGTGTGTAACTTGCAGGAATATGCTAAGAACTGTTTGCATAAAAAAATTGATCTTATTGGGAGGTGACTATAGTTGAAAAACTATTTGTTGCTTCAGGTATATGGATGGAATTTCACTTCTGTGTAGCAAACTACAAAAAGACACTTACCATCTAAATTAAATTGCATTCTTAACTTTCTTTTTTTCTTTTTCCTAGAGCCGCATTTCTTCCACCTTCCCATCTTGATGTAATTTTGGAAGAATATCACCCGAACCACTGATAATTTAACTAACACAACTACACCAGAACAATTATGTATCCTATTAGTTTTGAATTGCAATCGAAGGACTAACAAATAGCAACAGAAAGCAATTTTCAAACCTTTCTCTCTGGTTTAACTATTAAAAAAATAACACTGAGAACAAATGAGCTGTGTTATTTTATTGAAAGAAAGATGGCAATTTTTAGACTTGGCTATGAAAAGGTAAAAGTGCGACATTGTGTGCTGTGACCAGCAGGCACTCATCCTAGACACTATCTACTCTCCAAAGAACCTTTTAGTGAATATAAATAACTGTCTGTAAGCTAGCTAATATTGAGAAAAGGACATAATATTTAGCTTCTATTTATCAATATTGACAGCATTTATAAAATGTGGCATCCCCAGAGCACGTACCTTGTCATATAAATACATCCATTTGAATTTAGTTGCTATTTTAATGGTTAATAAAGGTTCTTTAAATTACGGTTTTGCTATATCTGTTACGGCCACCCCCTACCAAACCACCACCCCGCTGTTGAGAAAAGAATGAGCTATTCTTTTCCTTCTATTCACAAAAGGTCTCACTTACCTTCTTTCCCCAACACACTTGCAATAGTTAATGCTATCAAGTTTGTTGGCATTGTCATCAGATACATCTAGCGGTAAAACTATACACTCCATGTCTAAAGAAAGTTCCATAAGAGCAATGTTATTTAAAAATAATTGACGTCTTATCATCTAAACGCGCCAATAAAATCTAAAATATCAAATCTGTAGCTCTGTAAAAATTACCAAACCGAGCTTGAAGTGTTTAGTTCCAAAATAAGGTTATTTGTTTGTTTAAGTAAAACGGTCCGTTCAAAAAAAATATTTAATCAACATGTGTAAGTCTACAGAACCCTCTTCTACACTCTTAAGCATGACTACAACATTAGTAGTGGAGATACAAGGCACTAGTGCAGGGAATCACAAAAATCAATACTCACGCACGTGATATATGTGGCACCAGTATTGAGAGAGCTACACAACAGATGCGGGAAATCAAAGTGACCCACTTTCGGAAATCGCATATGATAATAGATGTCTCGGGATCGTGATATTGAAAAAATTATCCCCATTTTGCTGATTGCGTTATATACAATTCACATAGTCAAAGCACAAGTTATAAGAGAACTACCATTACTCAAGAATGTAATAATTGAACATATGAGAGTATTTTAGCTGTCAATATTTTTAATGGCAAAGCTTTGTAATTATTGTTAAAGCCGGAGTTTTTTTTTTTGCCCAAACAAATTTGAAACTAATAAGAAGAAAAGTTTTCAAAGTTTCACACATCCTTAATGCTTGCCACTCACCTGAAGAACATTATTCAAGTTGTTGAAGATACGAGTCTTGTGTTCTGATGGAAGTTGAACACACGTGCCCAAAGCTTCTAAGGACAGCATGATGTAATCCTGTATGTTGACTGAGAGGTAGGCACAGCTGAGCGAGCGTGTTAAGATGTTGGTGAGTAAAGGCCACCACCTCTCGCTTCGATAGTCCCACAGCATGTGTGTCAGTAGCCTGCCATTTTAACACATATTGTATGAACGGTTAATAATATAAGATCCGCTTCAATGGCCGAATGGGTTAAGGCATCAATCTTGTGTTGGACTGGCCTGGTGATGACGGGGAGATTGGGGTTTAAATCCCAGTTGGGTCCATTGAGGGTGGTTTTTCCTGAATTGTTTCCCACTCTGCTTTCACAAAAATGCGGGTAGATTACTTCTAAAGTATTTCCTTTCTCATCCCTACCCAATTAGAGTAATTATCATATATGTGTATAATCTGAACAGGTAATAAGATGCAGTGTTAAGATACATTAAAAAAAAATAGCATGAGCCTGGCAGTTAAGCTCACTAAACACCAATTACTGTTCCTATATATATGTCCTGTCACTCTTTACCAACTTCTGTTTTTTGATTTTATTGGTTTCATCTTTTAGGAAGTTGTGTTGCACGTTTCTCACCCCCCTTCATGAATTTCAATAAATTGAAAACTAGATCAAGAAAATGAGTCATCGCGATTAATTTTTTCAAGAGGTAAGCATTATATCTTTGTCAAGTAGCAACACTGTATAATGTGAACTGTAAGCAGGATGGCCAGCGATCTGGCCTTTTCAATTCAAGGTTTTTTCCATGTTGTAGAACATTGTTTTTCCACTTTTTGTCTTGGCTAAATCCCACACTTCTACATCTGTATCTAATTATACATTTTAGTTTTACCTTTTTTTTTTCTAAGGATCTTTTTACCTAATTCATATATTTATTTTACATTTTTCAAATTGAATAAAAAAAATTATTATTAATTTTTTAATGGCGAAAAATGTTTTTAAGTAACTAAATTAAAATAAAAGTAAAAATTTAAAATTTAAAAATACTTCAAAATTTATGTATTCAAATTTGCAATTTAATTATTGATCTCACCAGTTAATTCAGCTAAACATTTAGCTCTTTTGGCCTCTAATGCTTTAATTTCTAGTTCTTTACACCTCTTCAACAATTCCCTTTCTGTCTGCTTCTCGGCCTCAATTTGCTGATACACACTGTCCTCTTTATATTAATATGCTACCACAGATAAAAGAAATATAAGACGTAATAAAGTGATATTTTAAGATTGGAACAGCGCTTTTGGTGTGAAGTTTAGTTACTTTCTGCCATAACATAAAATATTGATCAAATTTATTATTAAATTATTATAATAAAAATTCCAGGTTTTTGAAGCAAATTCAAGGTTTTATCCTGGTTTCTCCAGGGCCTTTCAAATTCAAGATTTTTTCCAGGTTCGTTGGCCACTTTGTGTATCCTTTTATTAAATGCAAAGTCATATTAGGTTTATTTATTTCTATACCTCTTTAATGTATATTTTCCCATATATAACATGATGTACCTAAAAAAACACTTTTATAGTCTGTTAAAATATAATTGGGAGATCTTTTTCTTCATCATCATCATCATCATCATCATCATCATCATCATCATCATCATCATCATCATCATCATCATCATCATCATCATCATCATCATCACCATCATCATCATCATCATCATCATCATCATCATCATCATCTCCACTGTGTGGCCAGGTCAGTTTAATAAAATACCTCCATCTTCATCTATCCTTCCAGCACTCTTCCTCTTTTAACCTTTATTAGGTCTTTTTATTACTACACAGTAGGGCCCCCATATCCACAGGTAATACGTTTCTAGATATACCGAGGTTAAGTGAAATCGCAGATAATACCGAACTATTATATAATGTGATATATTCATGTAACATACATAAATATGGTAGTTTAATTGATAAATTATTCACATTAAGTCATTGCCAACATTAAATAAAGTAATAATAACGTGTTCTGTACATTTCAGTGTATTTTCTATTATCCATTCTTCTTGATGTGACGAACACTGATGATAATGAGCCGGTGGTATGATAGCACAATGCCCACTATGAGGAGATGAAGTGGGGTGATTGTGTAGGCATTGTGTGACACTGTGCTTGGCTAGTGACTTTCTAACAAAACGAGAGAGGGGACATCAGGATCATCTTCAGAAGGTGGAGAAGGCTGAGCAGACAAAAACGATGATGGCTTGGTGATGTCAGACGAATTTAATTAATTAAATAATACTTAGCACCGCGTCTTACTACCCATTCGGGTTATACGCTAAAGTACTAATTACGCTAATGGGTTAGGAATAGGTAAGGTTAAATATAGAAGAAGTGAACCCGCATGTGCATGGAGGGAGAGTAAAATACCATTTAGGAAAAACTACCCCTAGTTCACCCAAGTGAGATTCGAACCTTGATCTCCCCGTCTTTGGCAGTCTAGCTAAACATGAAACCAGCGCGTTAGCTAACTACGCCACCGAGGTGGGTTAGTTAATTAAAAATATATAAAATCGAGCAATGGTAAACTGCAGCTAAATGAAATCATGGATAGTGAATCAGCAGGTATGGGGACCCTACTGTTTATTATGATAATATTATCATACTCTCATCTTTATTAGTGTATATAAAAATAATCAGAATGTATGAATGAATAAATTGGATAACTCACGTCAATGACTTAGTGTAATCACGAGAGCTGTAATATTCCTCTGCCATCTGAACCACTGGAATAAAGACAATACCCTCATGGAAAAATTATACAGAATGGCGAGTTATAGACCCAAAAAATTAAAACACAGACTTACCAAGATGTCTTCTCATTCGAGGGCAACGGTATGTTTTGAACTGAGAAATAGCATTGCCCAATAAGTTTATAATGACTGTCTGAAATGCACAGAAACATAACTATTAATTTTACTAAAAGTATAATCAACAAATCAGAGTAAAAATAGTTTGCATGTCAGAACAATAACTCTAAGAAATATTTCCCAAATTCAATTTGGTTTAAAAAAAAGTTATTTATAGAATGTTTCATAAAAAGGCCTTAATTTCTTACATAACTAAGTGGTGAACCCAGTAAAAAGTAAATTAAACTATGGGAATCAGCGAGTTTGATGCTTGCTATTTGTAAAACTAATATCAAACATGCAAATATGCAAACTTGTGTGCTTTTTGAAGATTGGGCACTAAGGTAAAGGTACACAGTAGTTTGAAGAAAATGTCTACTGACATTGAGTTTATATTTTGATAAGTTTTAATATAGAGAATGACTACCTATGTGACATAGTGGTCAGAATTCCTGGCTACAGATCCAAAAGTCCCAGGTTCGATCCTCGGCCCTTCCAGAATTTTTCTGTGAAACAGTGGGTCTGAAATGGGGTAAAACTCAGCCTCATGAGGACAAATGAGGAGCTACTTGAATAAATAAGTAGCAGCTTCGGTCTAGAAAACTGAGATTAAAGGCCAGAGGGTTCATTGTGCTGATTACATTCTATCCACAAACGTTGGTATGATCATCACTAACAGCGGCGGTTGCTCGGTCGGTATAGCTCGCGATCAGGCTTACACTATAGAGGGTTTTTTTTAAATATAGAGATGAGTCAAATCATATAGTTCTAAAAACCAAATCCTTAATTTCTTTTCAAATCTAAAATCCAAATTTGAATCCTCAAATCTTTCAAAATGTAAAATTTTGAATTGAAAATATTTAGAATTAAATTTAATAAAAATTGTTTAAGGCTTGGTGCCAATGACATATGCTATTTTGTTTATTATGTCTATTTATGCCTTTTATGTTGTAAAAAACAAAGATAATGCTTTTTTAGTAAATTAATTACGTTAATACAATTTTGTACTTTTTGTGATTTTGTTACCTTCCCAACAACCCGAGTATATTTAATCCCTTCTATCAATCGCTTAAATTGGTTATTTCAAGCTAAGGTATTCCTAAATGTATTGGAGATATTTTATGAGAGTTATACAAACCTCAAATCTCTTGAATACCATAGGATTCAAAGGATTTGATGATCTTTATTTTAATCAAATTAAAAGAAATATATCTACTAAGACCTTTTTTTAAAAGATAATTTTATATTTGTTGATAACATTAGCTATTCTCAAAAATAAGAATGACTACAATTAACAAATGAATGCTAATTGTAGTTATTTTCCACATTAGTTGCTTATTTAATTATGATTGCCATCTTTTTTCTGCACGAGTTTATATGTTTACTGAATTAACAAAAGTACTGTGTATCAGCCATTAGATAGCACCAAAAATAATTTAAGATATGGTAGACACAAAATGACTTGTTGGTAATAATTATTAGCTTTTGTTTCCCAGAACTGAGTCTTACTACATGTTCATGTTAAGCACATTTGTATTAATTACAGCACTAAGTTAGGGATGAGGAAGGTTGAATATAGAGGAATTGTACTTGCATTTGTGTGAAGGAAGTGGGGAATTTTTTTTTATAAAAACCACCCTCAGTACACTCAACTGTGATTATAACCTCCAGCTCCATGTCATAGGCAATCTTGTCTAGCACAAGAGTGACACATTAGACGATGCGGCCACTGAAGTAGGTTATAAGGTTATTTCAATTTGATTTAACTAAAAGGATATATTAAATAAATTTTACTTGAATTTAATAAGATAAGATTCATATTTTAAGAGAGGGTCTAAACACTTTCAAAAAAAGATGCATTTTAAAAATTAATTTAAAAAAGTTCAATATAAAATATTAACTATATATATGAAATACAGCCTTAGGCTAAGCCATGGTTAAAATTATATATATTATTAATAGTTATATTATAAAATACATACACATGATTTGTAAGCATTCTCAAGCTACCCCCCACAATATTTTACTAGCAAGGGCCGAGGCTCATGAAATTTATGATGAAATAAATAAACACAATTAATGTTCATCTCCTCACCGAGTGGTTGGTGTGGAATTTCTCGATGTATTGGAGTGCTAAAATTCCACTCTTCTCCTTGGCTGGATCAGGTGGCTCCGCACTCAACTTGCCCGGACGCCATGCTCGCTGACCATAGAATTCTAAATGCTCCCAGCCAGACAATGGATCTGGTTCCGGATAAGTTGTTACATTCTAGACAAACAACTGAGTAGTGTTGGTAGATATATTGTGCTATTAAAGGTGCAATTTAGTCAATAAGCAAGTATAGGTGACTCCTGATTGCTTTGTCTTTTTATAACAAATTAAAATTAGCTACAGAAAATGTTTGTTTCAAATGTGTTTTGGTCAAATATGTAGCTTGTCATATTGCCTGATGTAATGACAAACCATATTTATGAAGCAGATGAATATAAAATCTTTTTCTGTTAATTTTTGAAATGTCGAGAAATTTCAAAGTTACCAGGCAAAGACTATCAATAAATTTACACATTCTGAAAATTGAAAAATGACACCTGGACATGGGAATCGAACCCGGGACTTCTGGCTTAGTACGCCAATGCTCTAACCACTGAGCTATCCAAGATTCGTCCCGTGCCCAGGGTCATTCTTCACTCATATTTTAAGGCAGAGTCTATGATGGACTTAGCGGAAATCGTCGGCTACAAAAATGTGATTATATTAATATCACGAGCCATTGGATAACGCAGCCATCTGCGACTCGGTAGTTGGCTTTTTGCTGCCATTTGCACAACTATTAAATTGTACGGGATCGCACATATTAAGAATTAATAGCCAGAGCTATTATTTATGCTTATTAGTGGGAATTACTCCATCTAAATATCATATTCTGAAAATTTAAAAATGATAGCTCAGTGGTTAGAGCATTGGCATACTAAGCCAAAGGTCCCGGGTTCAATTCCCGTGTCCAGGTGTCATTTTTCAATTTTCAGAATATGATATCTAGATGGAGTAATTCCCACTAATAAGCATAAACAATAGCTCTGGCTATTAATTCTTAATATGTGCGATCCCGTACAATTTAATAGTTGTGCAAATGGCAGCAAAAAGCCAACTACCGAGTCGCAGATGGCTGCGTTATCCGATGGCTCGTGA
>CABFWB010004623.1:0-56301 GCA_902151455.1 Timema bartmani
GTCCAATAATATATATTTATTAATCTATTCAGGTGACTAAACTACTACATAAGTAACCAGGTAGATCTCCCGTGACGAGGGAGCAGGTGCAATAGTGGAACTCGCAAACCTTCCTCTAGACCCACGATTGGCCCTCCGGTGGGGTGAACCACCATATCACATTTTATTCTGTCGTTAGTCAGTCGTTGCTAGATATCGACCCACATGCACACAGCATGGCTCCAAACACTCAACAACGTCTTATTCTATCAGCTAAACATGCTAATCTCGATATTCCACCAGCCAGGAAGGTCCATCGGTCGCACCGTGCTCGCTCGTCAATAGGATGCAAGCTATAGGAGATATATGCTATTCTCAGCAGGATGGCAACCCAACACTCTTGACTTTTAAGGAGATGTACAAGCGTAGGTTAACCTCTTGCCAGAATAAACCTTAAAATAATAAGCTCTTACAATACAACAATAGTACAGAAATAAGAGTTAACAGAAATATTATTAAAATATGTGTCAAATTTGGACATTGCTATATTTCATAATATTCTGGTCACTTTGATTTCATAATATACTAGATCAAGCTTTGACGTATTTAGCTATAACATTCTTGCTTTATTGGTGAACATCCAACTCATAATTTTGATAGTTCCTCCGTGTACAGTCCTGAGCTAGCCATAGCAATCACAAACCAGTTATGGCAATTAATAGATAAAAAATCTTAAAAAGAAAATATTACCTAGTCTACAAACTGAGTGCACAAACGAGCACAATCACAGGGAGGCCGTCGCACTCCATTGACAACGTAAACTTTACCTAAGCACGAGCATAGAAATATGTTTGAAAAAAGAGCATCACATTTTACTAAAGAACATAAATTAAATAATAGTCTCTGTTACAGAAATATATTAAATATGAAGCATCATGATTTTCCAAAGATAATCATGGTCACAAGCTATGTTTCCTGAATTGGTTTATTTTAATAGTTATGTCGCTCCTAGATATACGCTAATAGCTATGTATTTGCAATACTAGTGTACCCACTTTAAGATAGTCTTTAGTTTGTATAGTCATTTACTTTTAGTACTTTAAACTTTTTTCCTCTGCTTTTACACAGTTAGTGTTCCACCATATAGATTTTTTGTAGTTAGTTTGGGAAGTTTTAGAGGCCCTTCCATTTCCCAGAAGTAAATTTTCGAATTCTAAACTTTCCCATTTTTATGGTTATGTAGGGTGCATGCATAAAAGTAGATTTTCTTTTGGAAAGATGGTAATTTACTCTCATTTTCAAACCTCTCAATCCCTCTCACCTCCCTTAGTTCCCATACTTCCAATTTGAAATTTTAAGATTTATATGGTTATCGTATATGATATTTTAAGTGACTACCAAATTCCAACCTAACCACATCGAAAAGAGTTTTCTATTTTGGTTGTATACATTTTAAGCGTTTCCATTTCCTGGGCTACAATTTTTAAATCCCCTTTGTTCAGACGTTGTTTGGCCGTCCGGGAAGGTCTATTGAATTACATGGCGATATTTCAAGTTTCTAGCTCTACAAAAATTGTATTTATATAGCTTTGGAAACATTTTGCGCTCCTTTATTTTGAAATTAAAGAATTCAGACCTTGATACTGTTAGAGTTGGTCCTTATACCCCCTGACTTATGTAAATCTTTGAGAAAGTGTTTAGTCTTTAGTTTTAGAAATTTGAGATTCCCTATATTACCACCCTCCTTAGAAATAAATAATATTTAAAATGTATTTGTGGTTATTTAAATTTATCCCTCTAAATTCCTGACAAGTTTAAATTTTATACCTTCTACTTGTACACCCCATCACCCTTCCCCTTCCCCTTTCTTATTCCCTGTCGTCTCATTTTGAAATTTAAGATTTTCAGACTTTGTAGTTAATTCGAGTGGTCCCTATATCTACTTGACGAATTGTAATTTTATACCACACAGAGAATTAGTGTATCCACTGGTTTTGAAAATGTTAGCCTCCCCCTCCCCATTTCTATAACTCCCACAAAATCTCAAATTTAAGACTTATTTGGTTATCTGAAACCGTACTTCTACCAGCATGCCAAATTTAAATTTTCTACCATATTTAAAGTTTTTTATTAACTCCCCTTTATTTCCTGGACTCCCATTTTAATCTTTAAAATTTTCGGGCTTTTATAGTTATTTGGGGTTGTATCTTTGCCTATATGCAAAATTTTAGTATTATACCACACTGAGAAGAAATTGTTTATAATAAGTTTCTAAGTTTTTAACTATTCAACCCACTTTGAGAAATTTTAAATTCTAGTCTTCATTTGTTATCTGGAGTTTTATTTCTACTTGTCTTTCAAATTTTAATTTTTAGCTTCATCTCAAAAGTTATTTCTAGCCTCCCCCAATTCCCATTGTTTAATTTTAATAATTAAAATGTTCATATATTTATGTTTACCTAGAGTGGTCCCTCCCTATACCTACGAATTTAAGTTCTCTACCACACAGAAAAATAGTTGAATGGATTAGTTTTGTAAATGTTGAGCATGCCACCTTCTCCTACCATGTCTTCAACTCCCGCTTAGAAATTTCAAATGATATTAAGATTTATTTGTTATTTTGAAAGGCCCTTCTACCTACTTTCCTAATTTAAATATTCTATCACAGCTTAAAGTTCTTTTTTATTTTTATAACCCCTTTTCCCACCCCTATTTCCCAAGTCCCATTTAAAATTTAAAATGTACAGACTTATAGTAATTTGTCATGTCCCTTTACTTTACTTCCAAATTTCAATCTTCTACCACACTGGTAATATATTTTTTCTATTAGTTTTGGAGATTTTAAAGCTAATTTTTCTAGCTTTCATTTTTAAATGTCCAATTTTAAGACTTATTTGGTTATTTAGAGTTGTCCTCCTAACCGACTGTCAAATTTAAATTTTCTAGCACACATAAAATATTTTTATTCTGTTTATATCCTCTCCCCTATTTGCCAGACTCCCACTTATTAAATAGAAATGTTCATACTTTCATAATTATTTGTATTGGTCCCATTAGTTGTCTGCAAAATTTCAATCTCTTACCACCCTGAAAAATAGTTATTTATATTAGTTTTGGTAGTCTTGAACACTTCACCCACTTTTCTTCAACGCACCTTGGGACCCATCATGTGGATGCTGTAAATAAATTAATTTCATATTAGTATTCTGCGACCCAATAAACCTTCCATATATAAATTTTAATCTTGATTGGAGGACATAGAATTTACGACGAATTTTTGCCCCTTTACACCCCTTTAGATGATGAAATTTTAAAAATCCTAAGATTATTCTCACCCATTTCTATAAAGAAACATTCATTTTAAATTTCAAGGTTTTATGTCCACTAGTTCAAAAGATGCACGGTCAGTGAATTTTGAAAGCTTTCGACCCCCCTTTTTCATCTTTTACGGGTTGAATTTCGCAAAATTCGACCCTATCTCTGGTTTAAGGCCAAAAAGGAACCTTTACTCAAAATTTCAAGTTTCTATGTTTGAGAACGTTAAGCTCTTCTAATAAAACCACAAACTCCCCCGCCTATTTTATTGTTTCTACATGAAATATTGGCCGTGTAGTTTGGAATTTTAAGCAATAATGTATCATTCCCTTATATCCACACTCGTGTTAATATCATCAAATCAATATTTAGTTTAATATAAGAAAGAAAACTTAATAAATCCTCAAATTTGTGCTTTATACTTTTAATGTTTAGAAATGTTATTTTCAAATAGCAGTTGAAAGGGACAATTTGGCCAAAATTAACTGTAGATAAATGTTTTCAATAGATAATTCTTATATAATATCAGTTTTGGTATACACTAAGTGAGAAATAATGTTGTAATAAAGACGAAACTACAAACTAGTCTATAAGTTGTACAATATTAACTTTTTTCCATATTATTAAGGCTAATAACTAGGCTTAACTCAATAGATAAATGGTATGTTGCACTACAGAAAAGTGATGGAAAAAAATAGCATCACATTCCACCAAGAGGCATAAATGAAAGAAACATATTGTTCATTATTCATATTTTACAGAAACATATTATTCGTTAAAAAGCAAAATAATCAATTCCCGATTTCCGAGACCTCAATTTAAAAAAAAATTTGCCAATAGCTCGGAAGCTTGGGACCGTCCATAAATTACGTAAGGATTTGTGGGGGTGGGTGGGATCAGTATGTTCTTACGTTTTCGTGGGGGTGGGCAGAATCCATCTTAACGAAGGATTGTATCAATGTTTATGGTGAGATAAATCTAAAAAAAAAACACTTCTACAGACGCGCGGTTAAAAAGGTTACACCTAGCGATGACAGATGGTGCCAAAGCGTAGCCTATACTAGAGTAACCTCGATGCGTTTCTGCGTTCCTTAATTATATCTAGGTTATTCTAGCCTATACTATACATACACAGCTATACACACTACAGGGTAGTGTAAAATGTTTTTGGAAGCATGTTAATTCTTTTAGAGACATTTCAGGTATTCCAAAGACCATGTTCTATAATGGTGACAACTCCTGTGACGGAACAACAATCAGTAACTTTTTTGCACATTATTTTCACTCTGTGTTCAAGAAACCCGACGATCAAAAAGTCAACAAACAGATCTTTAACTGTTTCTGTAATGACTCTTTCTACTTGATCACCATTAGACTTAGTGGAACTCTTAATACCTTAAGAAAAATTAATACTAACAAAAGCTATGGACCAGTTGAAATACCCCCTCTTGTTTACAAAAACTGTGCAACCTCTCTTGCTTACCCCCTTCACATTATTTTTAATCTTTCACTGACATCTGGTGTTTTTCCAAATCATTGGAAAATCGCCAATGTTGTCCCAATACATAAAAAGGGTGACCAGACTGATGTAAGAAACTATAGGCCCATTTCCCTACTTCGTACTGTTAGTAAATTATTTGAGTTACTAGTATACCCAAAGATTTTTTTGATGTCAAACATTTTATATTTCCCACACAACACGGTTTCTTCAGTGGTAGATCCATTGTTACTAATTTAATGTGTTACACTAACTACATTTTCAGCTCATTTAGCAAATTGAAATACTTACAAGTAGATTCGATCTACACAGACTTTTCCAAAGTAGTTTATAAAGTAAATCACACCATTCTCACTAATAAACTTGAACTATTTGGTACATGTGGAAATCTCTTCAACTGGTTGAAAAGTTACTTGAATTCGTTCTGCCACTCTTCCAGCTACTCTGGAGTTCCACAGGGGTCCATTCTTGGACCACCGCTCTTTATTATTTTTATAAACGACCTTGTATCTCTTCTTGGCTCAAAATGCCTAATCTACGCTGATGACTTAAAAATTTACCGTTCAATTGACTCAATAAGTGATTGCAGTTTTTACAATCTGACTTGGACAACATTGCCAAATGGTGTAAAATTAACGATCTTGCCCTTAACCTGAACAAGTGTGTGAATATGACTTTTTTTCAAAAAAAACAGCGGTCTATTGTATTTGACTATATTTTATCTGACCACTATTTAACTCCAGCATCTAGTATAAAAGATTTAGGTATTACTCTAGACTCTAAACTGACTTTCTCTACGCATATAAATATGACTGTTACAAAGTCATTTAAATTGTTAGGGTTCGTCAAAAGAAACACTAAAGACTTTAATAACACTAGAACAAAACTTTTTCTTTATTATTCTCTAATTCGAAGCAACCTGGAATATGGCTCTATTATTTGGTCTCCACACCATAAAAAGTGCTCCCAGTTGCTTGAAAAAGTACAATACAAGTTTATTAAATCTTTTCCTATAATAATCCAAATGTTATTCCTTTGTTAAATCTTGAAACCCAGCGAACATATTTTGATATGAACTTTCTTCACAAACTTATAAATGGAAAAATAGACTGTGATGACCTACTGGAACACATTAAACTCTTACCGCCATTGAAACTGACAAGAAACACTAATACAATTTTCTGTGATGGAAAATCTATTAGTTACGTCTACAACTCACCTTTGTCTCGCATACCTCGTGCATATAATTTAATAAGCAACAGTGAAAATTCTATAGACCTAATTTACAGCACACAGGCTGTCTTCAAAAACAAATTATTAAATTACTTTCGAACACCACACTAAATCGCCTTTTTATGTTTTATTTTAAATTGTTTAGTTAAGATGCCAATGAAATTATTTATTAATCCAGCGAACTACTGTAATTGTAAGTTGGCTTCCTAGCCAATAACTGTTGTAGTTCCTTCAAATGAAATAAATAAAACTAGCTCAATATATGGACAGGTGACGTACTTTTGTAAGTGCGGCAGTGAACTTTTGAGCTCCTAATGCCATAGAGTAAGTAAGTCTAATTGAGACAATTATTTATTATTGTTACACCACGTGAACTCTGTTTATTTATTTATCTTCACTACTATCCATTCGGGTTATGTGCCAAAGTAACTCTGTTGAGCTTACCAACATTCTATCTTTATCTGCTTAGACAGTAATTTCTATACTATACTAGATGGACATGAACATGTCCCGTGCATAGGAGCAAAGTGTGATGCTCAAGTTTATCGTCTGTTTGATTATGAGGGGACAGATATAATGATTTATTTCAATGCTATTTTTCGAAAAATGTATCTTGTGTATAAAACTCTTATTATTTGAAAATAGTGAAGTGTTGTATCACACTTGGGTGAAGACACATTTACAATAAAAGACACACGATTCATTTAGACGGGTAATATTTTTAAAATAGAAATAAAATATGTAGCTATCACCTATGTTGTTTACATTGTGCTAAGGTTACAGTATATTTAAAGTTGGCTATTACACTTGTTTGGATTACAAACTTCGTGTTGTCTTACGTTCAAATGATCATTTAAGGTAGAGGCTTGTGGGAAATATTAGTATATTAGCATGTACAACTTATTTAAAGAAACAAGTAATTAATTTAAAACTTAGTAATGCTGTTCAAACCTTTTATTGACACATTTATTTGTTTTATTTAACCAAGCCCACAGCAATGTATCTCATATATTCATACAAATTAGAGAACGATATAAAAAATAATGCAACTTTGACATATGTGTGTAAGAGAGAAAGAAAGAAACCTAATAGCTTTTTTCTCTCTCACACAAGTATTTAAGAGGAATCCATAACTTAGGTTGGCTGTCTGTTTGTTAGAAACAATCAAAGTTATAAAAGTAACAATATTTATCAACCACATTTAAGTGAATCATTAATCCTTATTTGTTTGTTTTATAAAGTTGTTAAAATGATTAGGCCTTCTCGTACAAAACTTTTGGACTCGATAGGTACATGCCTTATTTAATTGAAAAATAAATATTTTTAAGGTTAAGCTAGTGCGCTATGTCAGATCACGATCAACATAACATAAAGTGACGTATTATAATCAGAATTTACAACCTTACATTAACGTAAAATTGACATCAAAACAACCTAGGCCCCTGTGAATTTGAAATTTTTTTTAAACAAATTACTCACAAAATTGAAACTGGCAGTTAAAGCTGATTGGGCTTGAACCCTAAAATTACTTAAGGTCCTGTCACAGACTCCGTATCCGTAGGTCCGTGGTCCATAAGAAATCGATGCCACAATATCACATTGCTCTGGCCACAGAGTCCTTATCCATAAGTCCGTACTCCGTAGAAGTTTACCAACTTTAATTTTCTAAGGACTAGTTTATACAGACTACCAATCACAGCTGAGTAAATATGTGCATGCGCGTTGGGATCTATCTTAAACACCAAAATAAATTTGTAATTTGTAATTAGATCTTATTTTGTGATTGGTTATATTCTTGTTAAAGATCAAAATCCATATATCTGCCCTTAAATAAAGGAAGCACGAAAATAATATTAAAAGTGATTGCCTTGCTTACGTTTGGAATACTAATATCTAATTTTATTTTTGCATTTTCAGGCTAATATATTTTAAGATTGATAGTTAAAATCGTATTATAAATATATTTATTGTGATTGTACTACATTTTAAGTATATCCTGGAAATTTTCTCAATAAAAAATTTTTTTATTTTATTTTATTGATCAGCTAAATGATTGGCACTCACCCCTTGTTGTAGATGATTTTCTTTTGAAGTTTTTGATTGGACAAAAACTCTTGACTATCTCATTGGTTGGAACGGTCACGTGATTACGGATATGGACTGTGTTATCGTGAATAGAATTTCTTGAGGACCAGAACCACGGAGTACAGACTATGGACCTACGGATATGGAGTCTCTGTCAGACCCTTTAAGCTCCCTCTACAGAGTCCTGGATCGTATCCTAAACCCCCATATACAGAGTCTGTAAACTCCGCATCCTTATAGTGTAGATACAAATAGAATTTCCAAGAACCATGGACTACAGATACAGAGTGTGTGTAAGGGGTTTAACACTTGAAGTTTAGGCCTATTACAAAGCTACAAAGTAAAATGTAAGAATATCCCATGACAGTAATCCTAGAACTAACGCTACTAAAGCAGGTGCATGGTGGCTACAGACAGGGAAAACAGGGAAAACTTGGAAAAGTCAGGGAATTTTAGGATGACAGGGAAAACAGGGAAATGTCAGGGAATTTAACTAAAAATAAGTAAGTCAGGGAATTAAAAATATGTCTAAAACATCTCATTAATTTTGCAACTAAACACTAAAACTTAAGTTAATAATACCTAAATAAAATAACATTTTAATTTTTTAAATAACTGATAAAACTGTTTATGTTTAGTAGATACAAACTTTTTTTAATATGTGATCAATAATAAATAAAACAAAAGTCATCATCCACCGTTAAAACTGTAAAAAAGTAATCAGGGGAAATTGAAAAATATTGCCTGGAAAACCTGTAAAAGTCAGGAAATTTTGTAAAATATGTTTTGTAGCCACCCTGAAGTGTTTCCATGCCATAAAATAAAAAATTACGCAGGTAGTACCTACTATTTAAATGAGTGTTGACGTTGCTCGCAACATGATTGCTTATTAGCTCGCAAGAACATTAAATGCATTGTGATGGCTTCCATTTGAAAACATTGGATGTACCTTCATGTTAAGTTGGTCATGCTCCCACCTGGAACCGATGCAAAGAGCCCCCATAGTACAATCAACATGCATATACAATCCATGGTATTACTAGAACCAACTGACTCAATTGAATTCCGTTTTTAAAATGTGACATTTATTGATGATCGATTCCCAACTCGCAATTGAGCTTTCACTTGGGGAAATGTAGCTCATATTTTAAATACTATGCATCATTGTGTATGTATTTTATATCCCCATTCTTCCCCCCACCTCTTAGACACATCCACTACCCTTCTGAATGCTTGCCTTTCTATCCTCCTTGTTACTTCCCTCCCCCCCTCGAGCCTCTGTCCAGTAAGGGTACCAGGAGCAGGCCCCAGACTCTTCAATGGACCGGGCTATGTCAGTAATACTCATTTCTTTTACCACTCCACTTGCCCCCATCATGTTTTAACCATAAAACTAAGCTGCTTGGAAATCTTTCATTTGATATTATTGAAATGTACCGTAGACCTCACCACATTTTAGTTATCAATAACCCTTTTTAAATCTTTTAATTAGTTTAGGCTCAAAACAAAAACAAATGCATGAGTATTAGGGTTTCTAATTCGTTAGTTCCCAGGATTTTTTTTAAAGATGAGGCGCTACTGACAGAATTCGGGTTCACTTCGAATTGGCACTTTCCTACTATAAGGAGATGTTGGTATCTAGCTAGGCTGGGAGAGGATACTCTTGAAGGGTCCTCAGTTTGCAAACTCTGTGGCCTGAGATGTTCATCTCACTGATAGAGAACACATTCTGAGAGCCTGTGTGTTGTTTCAGTGAGTGAAGATCACGAGTACATGACCCCACGGAGGGCAGTCACTTCTGTCGAGGACATGAATATCTGGAAAGAGTCTGAGGCATATTCGGTGAGAAATCCATCTTTACGCCCAGTATCTATAGTGGTCACACAGTATTTAATTACAATATATTGAGCTGACGTTGTTTCTGCAGGAGATAATTGGGTTCATCATCGCCCTTAATGAGGCAGTGAAGGGCAAACCTCTGACCATCGACTGTTTGTTGGCGGAGGTGCCCCAGAACTTGTTGGAGTTATTGAACAAGCTGGACCTGTGGGTGGAAGGGACTCCTCCTGTGGAACAGCCACAGAGGTTCGGGAACCAAGCGTTCCGGACCTGGTTTGAGAGACTCAAGCGGGTAGGTCGATACGTTTACTGCACGCACTCTGAGCTATTAGCACTTTAGACCTCACTTGTTGACTTTTGTCTGTTCCCTCTTTGCTCTCCAGGAAGCACTGGAGCTCTTACAGCAGGCGCTCCCGGAACGGTTCCACCGGGCGGTTCCCGAGGTGATGTTCTACTTGGTGGAAGGGTTTGGCAACTCGACACGCATCGACTACGGAACAGGCCATGAGCTTGCATTCCTCATGTTCCTGTGCTGCTTGTTCAAGATCGGAGCTCTCAAGTCTCTGGACCAGGAGGCTGTTGTCACCAAGGTCTTCAACAGGTCAGGGCAGGTGGATTCAGACCAGCAATCTTGTATAGTTTGGTTTGCGAATGATGAGGTTCAGATCCTGGTTGGGTGTATTGATGGTGGTTTTTTCTAAATTATTTACTACTCACCTTCCATGTAAATGTGGACACATTTCCTCTATGTATGCTATAATCAATATGCCTGTGATTGATAAAGTAGTACACACTAAAAATCATACCTGTGATTTAGAAAGTTGTACATACTAACATCAATATGCCTGTGATTTAGAAGTAGTATACACTAACATTACACCTGTATTCTAGAAAGTAGTACACACTAACATCAATATAATGCTGATAGGTTTATTGCTACTTGTGGAATGTGTCCTAGGTGAGGATATTGTTGTGATTGCTACCAGGTATCTGCAACTGGTACGGAAGCTGCAGCTCACATACCGAATGGAACCGGCCGGTAGCCACGGCGTTTGGAGCCTAGATGATTACCAGTTCGTCCCTTTCATATGGGGCAGCTCTCAGCTCATTGGTAAGGCTCCCCTCTTTGTCACTTTGAAAGAACAAGGGTCTCCAGTGTATGGTCAAGGGCGTGGAAAGGTGTGGGGGCTACATATACATATACAAACGTATTGTTATAGTTTTCTACTTTTACTACAGTTTTAATTATATATGTAATCAACCAAGTACTAGCTAGTATTTTAATTTTCACCTTCAAGATGCACCTTGTAAATAAATCTTCTGATTGTTAAATTACCTCTTTCAACATTTTGAATTCCTTTATTCCCCTATATTCAATATGGTATTGGAAAACAAAGGATGTTTCTTGGAATGATCCGAGTAAGGGGTACGCAAGAAAATAAAGCAAACATCTTTGCTCTCACCTGTAAGATCTTACTTTAGGAATCAACAAGAGGAAAGTGAAGCTAAAACAAAAGAACAACTGTTAGATATGGTGTTTGTGGCTTATGTAGGTAGGTTTACTACATACACTACTTACTCAAAACATTATTTT
Organism: Timema bartmani; assembly: GCA_902151455.1. Lineage (NCBI taxonomy): Eukaryota > Metazoa > Arthropoda > Insecta > Phasmatodea > Timematidae > Timema > Timema bartmani. The sequence goes on from CABFWB010004623.1 coordinate 11,544, forward strand.
GTAACTATGATAAGTTTGAAATCATACACAAAATTTTAACAGCATTACAAGTTGATAAAAGTTCACAAAAGGTTGTGTTAGGAAGAGGAAATCAGTTGTAAAATAATAATGGCATGTTGTTAACATGATATTAGTGTTAACCACCAGCAAAAACTATTCTCTCTGAGACACTAAAAGAGGTGAGATGTGTTTTATTTCCTCGCGTTTCATTATCTGTTCAGGTATATGTAGGCTACTAATTACACTTGTTGTAAGAATGATAAAGTTAGAATGTAGAGGAAATGTACCTGTATTAGCTTGGGGGGGAAGAGTGGGAAATAATTTAAGAAAAACTACCCTCAGTAAACTCTACTGGAGCTAAAACCCTAACATCCCCATCACCGGCAAACCCAACTAATGATCTTGACCATGTGCCCACTGGCGCGGGTAGTAATAATGTCAATGCTGTTAATATTAATAATATTATATTCACTTATGTGTAGTTTTAAGATACTATATAATTTTGTTTCACAAATCGCTTTATTCTTCTTGAACATAGGTTTATCTATTTTTACTTTACTCATGTATAGAGAAAATATTGTAATCGTGAAAAAACTCAACCTTTTTTTGACTATGATGAATATTGACATTTAATGTGCCTCTGAACCTAAAAAAGTTTATCTGAAAGCTTTGTGGGTTACTCGGTTTGTTTGTCTGTACCTGATGACACAACTGAAGTGGTTTGATAGGTTTTGTTCAAACCTGATATTTAGGCTTTATATGGTACTACAAGGTGAGGCAGTCAAACGGCAAGATTTTAAAAAAATCACAAAAAATGAAAATCTTTTTTTTTTATATATATATAAATGTAATGTACATGAGTGGAAATTACTAGTATACCTGGAAAATGTTCATTTTCTGAAGATGGCATCCTTGGTTTTGCACACATTGTCGAAGTCTGAGAGCGAAGCTGCCCATGGCATTGCGTAGCATTTCCAACGGAATGTTGACCTCTTCCCGAATTCGCTCCTTCAAATCATCTTTGATCCTTGACAGGCTCTCCTTGAAAACCCGGGATTTAAGGTATCCCCAGAGAAAATAGGAGCCGTCAAGTCTGGTGAAAGGGCAGGCCACGGCAAATCGCCGAACTTGCTGATGAGACGACCAGGAAATGCGAGCCTCAGCAAATTCATTGAAACTCCGGCAATATGGCAAATTGCGCCATCTTGCTGGAAAATTGTGTTTTCATCTGAGTCATAGTCATCGAGTGCAGGCAGGGAAAAAGTTGCCAACATGCCAGCGTAACGATCAGAGTTCACCATCACCATGTTACCGTGTTCATTTTCAAACAAATACGGGCCGATTATTCCACAAGATGATACTGCGCACCAAACTGTCACTTTTTATGAATGGAGGGGCTTTTCGTGGAGATTGTGTGGGTTATTTTCGGCCCAGTACCGAAAATTCTGCCACTAAGGGGAAAGTGGGCTTCGTCACTCATCCATAAGTTGTCAACTCTCTCCATTTTATTCAATGAGATTTAACATCTGTTGACAAAAGCATACTCTGCTACTGTATTCTTAAGGTTTGAGGTCTTGCACTACCTGTATCTTGTATGGATGGTAGTGGAGGTGATTCTTCAGAATCCTTCTTATGGTTCGATTACTGAGACCAAGTTCTACGCTGTTTCGTCCAGCATGAAGCTAAGGCTACATGCACACGATCAATATTCTCTTGGGTCCAGCTGGTTTATTCACCTCTTTTCTGTGTCGTAGTAGTAGTGGTTTCAAAATTTCTCACCCACAGACCGATAGCTTTTGCAGAAGGCACGGGAGCGCTTGGGGGTAAACAAAATTCTCACCGGAAAGCTCTCACAACCCCCTACCACGCCCGCCAGCTCTTCCTGGAATCTTGCCGTTTGACTTCCTAACCCTGTACCTTCAGCCATTTATAAATTTTTCCAAAATGGCTTATAACAACTTTGTTTAAAATGGATATCTGGTGTGTATTTGACATGACAAATAATACTTTACACATATTTTTAGGAGAAAATTTACCTTAGGGTAGTTTTCTAACAATTAATTTTTGAAAATTATATTTTTCTTGAAAATTGCTCTACAAATTTGTTTATAATGTATATCATAGGAGTGCTTTACTTGATGCATATCACTGTACATTCGTTTTTTAGAGAAAAATTTATTATAGGTAATTTACATATTGTTTTTTTTTAATTCATAAATGGCTTTGACATTTTTGTTAAAATTGAATATTTAGGCAGTGTAATACATGATAAATAGCAGAGTTTAGAAAGTCCAGGGTCTGAGGGAGGAGGGTCCATACTGCCCCCTGTAAGTTGATATACTTTCCCCACTCATCCCCAAAGCAGGGTCTATATATACATACAAACACTTTCATAGGCTAAAGGCTTAGTACAATTTTCTATCAGACCCCGCCCTAGTAAAATTACCTTTTTACTCCTTTGTCCATAGTGATATACAACGTCCACTAGTGTTAGTCCATAGTGATATTATGTCACTATGGTTGTGGGTTACATACAAAGTGATATTAGAGTTCTAACACTCATGATTTTCTCCAGCCCACCCCCGCATCGAACCCAGGTCCTTCCTTCAAGAAGACGTAGTGAACTCATACGCTGATGACTACATGTTCCTGGGGTGTATCCAGTTCATCAACAAGGTAAGAATATTGGGGTCTCCTCCCAACTCTAGTGGGGTGGGGACCAGAAGTCCCCTGGAAACCCTCAATGCTCTAGATGAGTGCTGAGTACTCTTAAAAGGTGACCTGGTGGTCTAGGGGTAAGGTGTCATAATTCTGTGCTGGGGGTCCGGGGTTCAATCCTCAGTCCCGGCACAAATTTATCTGATTGCCAAACCCTTCCTTTACCTCTGACAAGACTTGTATTAATCACAACTTGTGAATGTGAGGAGTGCCAGGCCTGCACCGTAGTTCGGATTCCACGTTAAATTGTAGGTACTCCATTTCATCTCACAATCACCCTACCATTGCACATTAGCGTAAGTGCATACAACCCAAAAGGGTAGTAAGACGCTGTGCTAATAATAATAGTACTCTCAAAAATGACAGGACCATAAGGGGGCACCATCCCAACAGCGTGTATCAGTCTTATTTTGCTAGGATGGAAGAATAATTTGATAGTTAAAGCTGCTCAATTGATTATTAGTAAATTCAAACATGTCACTTGTTTCGGTGGTCGAACAATTTAAGGTGTCACTCTCACATTAGACTAGACTACTGATAACAGGGAGATCATGGTTTGAATTCCGGTCAGGTGTATTAATGAGAAATGGTTTTCACTCTCCCTCCATGAAAATGCGGGAACACGTCTTCTAAATTTAACCTTACTCATCCCTTACAAGTTAGCCTAATTAGTATATTTAAGCGTACAGCCCAAACGTGTAAAATGCAGTGTTAAAAAACATGTTGAACTAATGGAACTAAACTGATGGGTTATGTCGCTTCAGGTTAAGACTGGTATGTTTGCGGAGCACTCCAACCAGCTGTGGAACATCAGTGGAGTTGGATCCTGGTCCAAGGTCAACAGCGGTCTCATCAAGATGTACAAGGCCGAGGTTAGTATGTCTCTGATCGTAGGTCAACACTGGCTAATAAAGTCTGTTCAGCATAGGAATTGTTTTCTAAAAGGCCTTTTTCCCTACCAGAAATCTATTATATAGTAGGATATTGGTAGGAAAAAAGACCTTTCAGAGAGTAATTCCAGATAAAAATATTGACAGCTAAAATACTCAATTATATCTACCATGCACTGTTATGTACATTACAAATTAATATGAAACAATCTGACATACCTAATTAGATTGTAAGTTGTGATAGTAACTTTAGTTATCAAATTAGATTGTATAATAAAACATTTTCTATGTATTTAATGCATAAAGTTATTTATATAAGAACAATCTAATATTCCTCCAAGCCTAAAACAAATAACTTAATGGTTGGGTGATGTGAGATGAAATGAAGGGTCTATAGTTTAACATGGAATCCGAACCACGGTTGAGGCCTGGCATTCCTCACATTCACAAGTTGTGATTAATACACGTCTTGTCAAGAGGTGAAGGAAGAGTTCGGCAATCAGGCTTGAACCCCGGACTCCCAGCACTGAAGTCCAACACCTTACCCCTAGACCGCCAAGTCATCTATAGTAGTACTCATGTCAGTTGATGAGGTACTATAGTAGTACTCATGTCAATTGATGATGTACTATAATAGTACCTAGGTCAGTTGATGTACTATACTAGTACTGATGTCAGTTGATGAGGTACTATAGTAGTACTCATGTCAGTTGATGATGTACTACAGTAGTACCAAGGTCAATTGATGTACTATAATAGTACCTAGCTTAGTTGATGGTTGATATGCCGGAATTCTGATTGGTAGGTGCTGGCCAAGTTTCCGCTGGTCCAACATGTTCTGTTTGGGTCCCTGCTCCCGTTCAGACCAGTTGAACGGCAACAGCCAGGAGTACACTGTGTCCGGATGAGCATGACTCCGCCACCTCCTCCTCGTTTCTTGCCTCCAGACAAAGATGAGCAGTAGACGCAACACTCGGACATATAATTACTCGTAACCACGTCATCGTTGATGAAACACATTAGGCCGACAATGTCCGTGCCAAAGTGTATCATTATTTTTTTTTCAAAATATGAATATGTGAAGATTATTATTTAATTTAAGTTTCTATTTCACTTTGCTGAAAGTAAATGTTGTTAGTGTAACATTATCTTTCCCTAAAGTTGACTGCGTTGTCGGTTCCCAGTGTAACAAATACATCAATAACACTAATCAATATTGTAATGTTTTTTGTAATTATTTATTATCTGCCTAATTTCTACTGTGATGTTTTTAATTCTCTCAAAAAATACTCCCTAGTCCCTCACTAACTCTTCAGCATCATGGAACTCGAAAGTTCATGATCGTCAGAGCGTAAGCTCGCCATCCAATCCCTAACCTTACCCCCCACCTCAATTTTCACATTATCCTCCCATTTCTTCAGATTCTTCAGCTAAAATGTGACCACGCCTGTTATCGCCCATACAGGCCACCTCAGTCTACACACCTTTATTGTCCTTAATATGTTTGAAGATGCATACAAACCATGAAGTTCTTCACTCCCCTCTTTGTTCATCCCTCTTAGTTACAAATATCTCTCTCAGTACTTTGTTTTCAAAAACTCTCGATTTATTCACTCAGTACAAAGTTAAAGTCCACGCTTCATATAAGTAAAGAACAATGGGTAGGATTATAGTTTTGTATATTCTCAATTTCATATTTAAATTAAACATTGAAAAGAAAATAGAAAGGCAAGACCTACACACCAAAAAACTATAGGCGTCAAAGTTCACAATTAAAACACAACAAAACACATGTAATTTTCAGGGTACATCATAGAGTAAAAAACAGACTGCAGTTTTCTCTCTTCTGCTGATGTACCCCGAAAATTACATAATTATGTGTTTTAATTGTGAATTTTGAGACCTACAATTTTCTAGTAAGTGTGTAGGCCTTGGTCTTCTATACTCCTTTCAATGTTTATGAATGAACTTAATGATTAACTAAATAGTAATAAAATAATGGTGATCACATTGTAGTTGTCAATGATGAGAAAACATTTATATAAAAATAATAGGGGTGGATGGGATCTCAAACCCTCAGGAAAATGTTGGGAATTTATCCATTCCCGAAAATAGGGCGGGAAAGCCCCTTTCCCCGCAAGGGTTTGGGTGGGAAATAAAGCCTGCTTATTGTTCCAGCAGGTACTACTGGCTCAATCTCTATTGGAGAGCGGCATCTTCTTTGTTCTATAGCAAACTTGGGGGAGAGGGGGTATTTTACTTCCTGTGGTGAGACAAACAAGTTTGGAAGCTCTGAGTCAATGTTCTCTGTATATCAACACTTATTTGTGAGGTTCAACAAGCGAGAGAGCTTGAAAGATTTAAAGTAAGACAGCGATATTATACTCGGCCATAGTTTGGGGCATAAAAATGGGGAAGAATTAGCTTGCCAAGGTCAACTATCTATAAGCATCAGCCTGTCTGTTCTAGCAACCTAACAAAGAGTAGAAATTACAGGGGTGTTAAGCTAAATAACCTTTAACGGGGGTCAAACATAGAGAATATTTGAAGGTTAACAAACCTAGGGAACATTTAAGGGGTTTCATACCTAAATAATATTAATGGGGTTTAAACCCTGGATAATCTCAAAGGGGTTTTATAACTAAAGAATATTTAAACAATATTGTAATCCAAAACACAAACCTACCTTTAAGAGGTGTTAAAATAGGGAACATTTAAGAATGGTAAAAAATATATATATATATATTTTTTTTTTTGCACTCTTCCAATAGGTATTTAAATATAAAAACACCATTTTCAAAAGATATTTACTAATAAAAATATTATATTAAAATTAATTATTCGATTTGTATTCACTATTTGTCCAAAATTTTGCTATTTGTTTCAATAAAATATTCACACACCCGTATCTATATTATTATGTTTTTAGGATATCTTTTGGTTTTATATTTAATTATGTCAAAGCTTTTACAAGTATTACCATGCTAGTATAAAAACAATATATATTTTTAATCTAGAACTAATATAAAGCATAATTTTATAATTTTCCGTTCCGATATAAAAATATAATTACCGTCCATCCCTAAAAAATAAAATAAAATGATATTCATATAGGTAATTAATAAGGTCATACCTTCTTGGGTGGCCACATGGTCTAAGGAGCTACTCTCGCAGTGGACTAGACCGCTAATGGTGGGAAGCTCGCAGTTCGAATCTCAGTCCTGTGCGCTGAGGGTGGTTTTTCCAATATGGTTTTCCACTCTCCACACAAATGCGGGTACATTTCCTATAAATATAACCTCCCTCATCCATAAGACCATTAGCAGGGTGTGTACCAATACTGGAAATACTGGAAATATACTTTACTTTATTTTTGATACTGGAATATACTGGAATTTTGAATCTGATACTGGAAAAATATTCAGCCTTTTTACATTGAGTGAAATGTTGGATTAAGCATTTTGAGACCCCTGATATTATTTGGAACTACTGATAGTTCTATTTTGACCACCCCTCCATTACTTCCCCTCTGGTCTATCTTGTTTTCCACACAATTAGTTGACCTTGCAGTGGGGATGTTTGCCTCATTTGCTGGCCTTTCTATTCTCAGTCTCTACACTAAGCCCTCCCCCTTGCATACTAAAGAAAGAAACAAATAACTGTTTTGACTTCACTAGCAGCCTACCTCCCCCTTACCCCCCTGTCTCCCAAACCTTTTCCCAATAGTAACCATTATGAGTGATGAGTTACTAGTAACTGCTCAAGTTCAAACACCACTTCAAACTATTGGTGTACCTGTCTGACCACGTACATCAAGTTGGCCCGCCACTTTCTCCAAATGAATTGAAATTACTACAGTCCTTTGTGCTACGTTTGTGCTCATATGTGCCTGAAGCACAGCGTTTGTGCTATTTAATTACTCAAATTATAACGATTTTAATGTGGCGGGCCAGCTTGATGTTCATGTTGGCCCGCCACATTTTCGAAATCAAAATGTTCTTATGCCATTCGGTAGTGCTGCGTTTGTGCTCATATGTGCCCGAAATTCAGCTTTTGTGCTATTAAATTACACCCGTGGCAACGATTTTAATGTGGCGGGCTAGCTTGATGTTCAAGTTGGCCCGCCACATTTTCTAAATCAAAATGTTCTTATGCCATTCGGTAGTATTGCGTTTGTGCTCATATGTGCCCAAAATTCAGCTTTTGTGCCATCAAATTATGCTTGTTACAACGATTTTAATTCTGCTGTCCACTGTTGTGAGGCGAAGTCAGGCGGGGCGGATTGTTTGGTTGGATACTGAGGGGAAGATAGATTTTTCGTCCATTGGAGCGATGCGGGAAAGCTAACACTGCACAACTGGAGCACATGATTAGTCTAATTAGTACATAACTGTATAAATCGAACCGGTAGTAAAATAGTGGTAGAAAAAGAAGTCACATTTTTTATATCATTTTGTTAACATGTCTTCCCTGGCTCGCTTTTTATTCATTTATTATTTTTCCCGCATTTTACTACTCGTTTGGAATGTAGTCATATACTAATCATGCAAATGTGTTAAGGATGAATGTAAAATTTAGAGGAAGTTTACCTGCATTTGTGTGGAGGGAAAGGTAAAAACCGCTAAGGAATAAATCACCAGTCCAAACAATACAAATCTGACATTGATTATATGAATGGGGCTAAAAGGTCACAAAAGAGAATCTACTATACTGGAGGGTATTTTGGAGGTTATGTTAGCAGCAGCACCACCACTCGCCCAAACACGAGTCTGCTACAATAAAATTAGTCAGCAAACAACAGTCTTAACTTGGATACCTTGGCATTTTTACTTTCTCATGACCCTTTGGGGAAAGAAACTATTGTGATTGTGAAATAAATTGAATATGAGATTTTAAGAATATCTGATCATCATTCATACTGAATATATTATCTTAAAATCGAAACACTTGTTTAACTAGTTGTATACAGTACCATCTTACACTAAAGAGGAAGGAAGAAAGTAGAGGAATAGTTCTCATATTTGCATGGAGGGAGAGGGAGGAGACGTTTAAGAAAACAATTTTTATTTTATGTTGAAAATATTTATTGAACACATTTTCAGTCACACAAAGTATAAAATGGATTCAAACAAAATAAAATATTTGTTAAATAAACATACATTTGCTTTGTTACTACACAAGTCTGCCGCAACTAGGGTGGTTTTTAATATTTGAACTATTACAATAATCTGATGATTATAATGTTTAAAATGTTTAAGTAATTAAAAGAAGAACACATTTCACTCTTAACACTTCTGCCATTGGACAAAGAGGTGTAGCATTTGGCTACAATTGAAGAAAGTACAAGTCAGAGGGAGATAAACAACTTACCCCATTCACCGGCCCAGCACCTCTTGACAACAGTTCAGCGAGACAGCAAAGCACAACCAAGCATAACCGCGCCGCGTGGAAGACTGACCGACGCCAACTAAGTTCGAACTGCGGCCGTTAGAGGTCGCGTAGTATCGGATCTTTCCTAAGAACTTAAAAAAGGAAGTGACGCCTAGTCTACTATGGAGGAGAACATTCTAGTACCTTGGAGTGTATTCTCGAAGCTATGTTTGTCACGCGTATCCACCCTTTTGTGATTATAATATATTCCCCCACCTTATTCCTTCTCTCTCCTGTTTCTCTGGGTTTTCAAGCATAATATACTATAACGTCCCTTCTTCGAACCCCCGCTAACCCTCCGGCTCATTGAACTTTCGTCAACAGTCATGACGTCACTCTCATCTATTGAGTGAAGAACGGCAGCTTGCATCCCTTAGGTATTTCCACGTCAACCCTTCCAAAATTAACTACACTTATTGTAATCCGTTAATTGGTAAGCAGGTGGAGACATATCCATTATTTCTATATTCTTATTTTGCCGCATTATGGAAGTTTGAGCACCACCATCTATTAAGAATCTGCATTTTCTTCCCTCACAAATGCATTCCAGAATTAGTTCATCAGTAGACTCGTCATTACCTTTAGCGATCGCGGGAACCACCCTTAACTGAGACCGATTTACGTGGCTTAAAAGGCCCCACCCTCTTTTGGGTGTTTCTCACTATTACTCTTTTTGGTACATTCTTTGAAAAAATTCCCCTTTTTGCCACAATTAAAACAGGAGGGTCCTGTTCCATTTTGCCCTTCCCTAGGTCTAGATATTTGACCTTGAAATTTCTTGCAATCCCTTGCTAAATGCCCTTCAATATTGCATTTATAGCAACGCTTATTCCCTGGGACTGAAAATATCTTTTTCCTCCCTTCCTCCTTCCCCTGAGGACGTCTGTCACTTTCTATGACACTAATTGCTGCTCTTATCGCATCCTTAAATGTCATAGGATAAGATAAGCGGGTAAAGCTCCCTACTTCCCCAGACAATCCATTAAGGAAAGCATCTAATGCCCGCTGGTCAGCCTCGAACCAAAGTACCTCATTCGTGGTGACATTATCTTCCAACTCGTAAGTGTTGACGTTGATCTTTCTTATTCTATCCGCAAATGCTTTCACATTTTCTCCCTGTTCCCGTATAGGGCGAGTTGCTCCCTAAAATATCTGGCAGTAAATTTACGCCTAAAACGCTCCATTAAACAAGCTTTTAAATCCACAAATGAGTCTGCTTCTAAACAACCAGGATCAGAGATTAGGAATTCTAAAGACTCACCTCCTAATCTCAACTTAGTGACTGCCTGTCATTCACTAGCTGTCCAATTTAACAAATTAGCTGCTTGCTCCAGCTTAAAAAATAAAACAGCAACATTCTTCTTTCTTGCCATTAAATATTGGAATACTAGGGATCAGGGAAAAGTTTTTCATATCACCATGCGGTAACTCTTCTTTCAAATCTGCTTCCTGCTTCTTCCTAAGGGTCTCGTTTACTTCAGTAAGGTCTGTAACTTTTCTAGTCAACAAATCCACAGCGGTCTGCAAATCAAATTTCTTCCCCAAGACCTGATAAGTGGCCATGGTTTATGTAAGTGAGACGATTCTTACCTTTAGTCACTGCCGCTAATCCTCCGTTGTTGCTGGACTCGTTCCGGTGATCTTCCGTCCTCTACACTGGTGAATGTTGCTGCAATTGTTCCCAATTACTGCGCATCGCGGTTGTTATTTGAGCTGGCCCGACATACTTTAACATACCAACACGTATTGTCACGTACTAGCAACACGGGCTAGTCGCTCCACGACCCGTACTACACAAATTCACGTGAGTCCTCCGGAAGCCCTGGATTTCGAAAATCTGGTTGCTCCGTTTTACTTCTGACACCATATGTAATGGTCGTGGGTTTGTGTCAGGCTAAGTGTTGAAGGACGGAGGCGTTGGCAGACCTTGTAAAGGAGGTATTTATTTTATAAAAGCTACATGTGATGTTTAAAGTGCAGATTTCGATGAACAGCGATGAAGGATACATGTCGTCGAGTCGGATTTTGGCTCTGTTCGTTGCTCATTACTGGGTACTGCCCTAACCGCGTAACTGTTTAACTAGTAGTCTTTCATCGACAGCGGTTCACACACAAGTCCGTCTTGTACTCTTATAAGGCAATATAAGGTAATTGCCACTACCGAGACTCGCACCCGTGAGTCTAACATAGAGTCGTTGCTAACCCGACGTACTATACGTGACGGACGCATATAACCACGGACCCCATTGCCCAAAAAAACCAGCGTACCACCCGACTGTGCAGAGAAGAGAGCGCCCCCCTCTCCTTCTCGACCTGTATTTATTAGAACGTTTTACCCTAGTTCTCGAGACATGTGCTAAGGGTTTTGCAATCGAACACTTGAACAACGCAGCTATGAAACACTCTCATGTTAAGAAATCCTATCACTGATCCAACTCGAGTCGGCGGATTCTTTATACATAGTTTATTTACTTAATTACTATACTGTAACAATTTAGCTCTTAAGAATTAATAGCCAGAGCTATTATTTATGCTTTTGGTGGGAATTACTCCATCTAGATATCATATTCTGAAAATTGAAAAATGACACCTGGACACGGGAATCGTCCCAGGAAAGGTCCCGGGTTCAATTCCCGTGTCCAGGTGTCATTTTTCAATTTTCAGAATACTTTAGCTCTTACAGAATCAAACTCAAGGCCCAAGGTAAGTGCTCTACAGTGGCGTTACCACTTCTTTGGTTTTACATGACTGCTAGCTTCTGCTATCAGTAATGTCAACATTATCTGAAAGTAACTTTTGTCAACATATTTGGAAATAATTATTATTTGCTAAGTATTACTATTATTATCAATAAAAATATTATCAATCACTTTTAACAATACCTCCCCAAGGATTACAGTATAATTCAATTTTCCACAATCAAATTTAAGAGAAAAAAAGTCTACTAAATTCATTCTAGTTTTTCTTTTAACTTTTGTGGCAATTACAGGTTAAATAGAGCAGGAATTTTACATTTAATGGTATTATATTCAGTTATTAATATTTTTATAACTGGCCTCTCATATCTTTAACATAAATAAATGGTTTGTGATAATAAGGAAAAAACATAAAAAATGTTTGTGAAATAATATAAAGTTTAAATTTTGGAAACACGAGTATTAATACTATTCTCCGCCCAACCGGCAACAAGGTCCTCTTTTTTGTAAATCTACCTACCTCACAAAATAAAAGTGGTTGGTAGTTGGCGTCCAACATTATATATATTATAAATTAAATTAAATTCATTCGTATATTCATACAGAATAAAAGTAATAAATAAAATAATATAAACATTTTTTTAACACCACAGTAAGATACATATAAGATAAACTTAAAATAATATAAATATTTTGTGACGAGGGATTCCCCAATAAATGAGAAAATTTTTAAATATGACTTAGGTAAATTTAACCTAAGGAGTTACAGGTAAATAAGGTTCAACCAGAGATCGAACCAGAGCCTAGCTAGCTCAAGTATTAAAATTAAAGGAAAACTAAGGGTAACTATTATTATTATTACTATGTAACCATAACTACAACCTTTGTAACTGGAGTAAACATTAAGTAACTATAAATGTAAATAAAATTAAATATTCAATCTATCTTTAGCCATGGTAAGAAATGTTTTAATAAAAATATAAGTAAATATTCAAAAGTACAAATTCAGCGAAGTAGAAATAATACTCCTTTTGTAAGGTAAGGAAATGCGTATTTGTTAAGACACACCTCAAATAGAAATTGTAAGTAAACAATTAGCAACAGCAAACTCAACAAGGTAGCATTAATCCTTTTGTAAAATAAAAAGTGTGTATTTGTTAACACGCACAATGTTCTGTACTTTTTAAAACAAGCTTGCAGGAAGACATCTTTTGTTCAAAAAAAATAGAGAAGATAAACTCAGAGACAGTTACTTGAAGGACGACGCAGTATTAATTTTAAAAAATCTATGAGTAAGACTCGAACCCGGTATATTTACAAACATGAAATTTTTAAGTTTAAAAATATAAATTCTGAACGAATCATATTAATCTCATTTGGATTTAAAATAGTTGCAGGAAATTCAATCAATTAAAATAAGTAATAATTAGAGAAAAGTATGCTTATAGTAGGGGGCATAAACCCTTAGGAGCATGTGGATAGTAGGTTGGGTGAGGGGTTGGTTACGTTTGTCAACTAGAATTGCGTGAAAGCACGCGAGGAGAGAGAGATTATAGTGTGAGCAAATTCTAAGGGCATATTTTTGTTAATTGTATAATAGTATTTGGTAAAAAATGTATTAGTTCAAGTTAAGATAAGATTATGCCAACAGGGCAGTTTTGAGTTTTATAAGAATTTAAATAGTTTCAATTTAAGACAAATTTTGTAGGTTTGACTAATTGTGATTAGGATCAAACTTAATTAGTAGACGATCGTGGAAATCAGAATAAATGTATCATTTTACAAATGGTAAATTTTAAGAGTGAAAGTTAAGACAAGGATCTTAATATTTGTGTGGGGGTCATTTTAATTAATTACATTTTATATAAATTCAACAAGTATTGGTTAAATACATTAACGGAATCACAGAGTAAGCTAATGAGGTGAAAGATAAAATTTAAGATATCTAAAGAAGTTAATTTAGATATTCACTTGAGTACATTATTACAGTAAATTAAGGTGAGTGGAAACATGAGAGGCCAATTGTGTCTTATTTTAAAGCATTTCTTTTATTTATTTATATGTATATATACATATATATATGTATATATATGTATATATATGTATATATACATATATATATATATATGATTTAAGGTGTAGGCCTATTGGTTAAGGAGTTAAGGTATATTCAGACATGGACTTAGCTATGTGCAAGCCATGATCTAAAGCGTCGTGAGTTTTTAGTTTAATTAAAATTAAAGATAGCCCGAGGACATCTTGCAGCGTTGAGGAGTTAAGGTGTATTGATTAAGGAGTTAGGGTGTATTCAGACATAGACTTAGCTATGTGCAAGCCATGATTCATTTATATTGCTGGTGAGTCTGGGAACCATCAAGGACCAAATAGCAGGTATCATCGAATATAGAGCTAGCACAGCGCAGTCTATCATTGATGTCAGTCAGTTAAATGAGGCCAGGCCTAGGTTTTCCACCAATATGTGATAAATGTATAACAGTAAATCTGGATTGAAATTGAAAGAAAATTATAAAGACGTTTAAAAGGGTAATCTGTGATTGCGTGATGTAACGGCCAATACTAATGTAGTAGCAAAGTGTTTAAAAAAGTTAATTAAGGTGTTGTACCTAATTAGGCTACTGTAATAGATTTTAATTACAAATTCATTTTATTTAAGTGCCTGAGGCAACCAGGCAACATTTAAAAGGTTTTAGTCGATAGATAAAAAAGATTATTTTTTACTAATGAGAAAGTAATTACCAAATTAGAAAGGGAAAAATCATTTTAAATATTTTATGATAGTGTGACATATGATTTAAAGCCGATTTAAAGCAAACTATAAGATTCCAAGATTGTCCTCTATATATTTCAATTATTTAAACAACATAAGGTTAGCTAATATAGTATATTTTCTGTGGCCCACACACACAAGTCGACAAGTTGACATCACGAAAGAAAAGTAGAAAGAGAGAGAAAGTGAAAGCTATAGGGCAGGTTGACCCTGAACCTGAGCAGCTGTGCCACTAGTCAAGGTAAAAGAAAGTGAAAGGGCAGTTTGACCTTGGGTGAAGACCAGCGCCCTTTAACAAGAAAACAACTAACCATTATAATAATCAGAGGTTTATTATAAGTATATTGAATATTTAATAATGTAATATACTTTGTTCAGATGTTAATATAAGTAGATTGAATATGTAATGATGTAATATGCCTTGCTCAATGGCAAGATATTAATAGTTGTTCTATGATAATAAAATAAATGAGGTCACATTAATAAATAAAATCAATAAAAAATTAAATAAAAATGTTTGAGAAAGCGTGACCCTATTTTTTCAAATTTATTTAAGTTAGTAATTAAGAATATGTAAGATTTTTTATATCAAGGACAATTTAAATAAGTAAATTTTATATTTAAATGAGTAAATTTATGTTGTACGGAAAGTTTACCGTAGTGAATTCGGTAAACAGTGATTGATTGGGTAATTAACACAACCCACATAAAGCTTTGAGTTTTAATAGAAATAATTGGCTTATCAATAATTAAATTAAACATTTTATGAAAGTAATTTTAACATTTTTATTTTATTTTAGCATTTCAATATTTAATTTATATTTAAGATACTTTAAGGTAATTCAGCCATTAATTTATATTAATTTTCAAGATTTTTCAGATTACCCAATTCAGCTATGTTTAGATTTATTAAATTTAAACTTAACCTAATTTCACCTAAGCTCAAATACAAAGTTAATTATTCAACCAAAGCAATTTATAATTTTTATACTATCACCATTTCAAGAACAATGCAACGAACAGTGTAACAATTTTTCAGTGTAATAAGGAAAATATGGTAAATAACAAGAAACAATAAATAAATAAGAACACAGAAAATTCTTTCTTTCCATTTATTCCTCAAAAAGACTGAACATTGGAAATAAAATCAATCAATTGTGAAAACATGTAAACAATATATCATAACTATTGTATTGTTATACAAGTAATTTTAAATCATTGTTCATACATATATACAATTTATGTAACTTACATTGTACAAATTTATTCATGTTTAATTTTAAGAATACTAAATGTCAAATATGACGTAGCTTTTGCACATTACAGAATTTGCTTGTATCAAAATTCATTAAATTCTTTAAGATATAAGCAAATGGGGGTATTGTAACGATACTGATTTGGACCCCTCTCATATATGTAAAAAAGTCATGGATGAAGGTATTTGTCTTTAAAGTACTGTATATAAAATATCCTTTCAATACTTCATCTATGGAGAATCTAGCGCTTTTCAAAAATAATGTCGAAGGATTGCACCATTAAAACATATTTTTTCTTTCAAAAGTAGCTCCGTAGTGTTTACAAAAAAAAAGCAAGTGACGCTAGCTCCCTCTACCCAAAAGGAAGCTAGCCTTCAAGACAACTGTCGCAAGGATGCTTTCGATTTGTTGGTTTTGACACTGGTCACGAGAGGTCCAAGGGGCAAGGTGCTTGTGCGTATGAATATATAGAGTAGTCACATAAATCTACACAGTGCAGGTAGGAAAAATAGTAGTAATGTAACTCAACAGAGTAAATTATTAACAGTGCTGGCGACATAAATCTACAGAACGTTGTAATAAAGCAGTGCCATAACCTAAATAAATCGTGTGCAATATTAAAGGTTTTATTTATTTAGTTAAATTATCTCACAAACATTCTGTACCGCTTTAATTAGTGCTCGATCACGGGGCAAATTATCAGCTGATTAAACGGTATAACTTTAACCGGTGCCCCAAGCAAACGTGGGGCATAATAATAATTTCGTATCATCATAATTGGTGCTCGATCACGGGGCTATAAATACCAATTATCTCACAGTCAATTCAAGAACGTTTCAATTGGCGCCCAATCGTGGGACCATAAAACAGAACGTTTCAATTGGTGCCATACGCGTGACCGTAATGTTTTAATGCTAGATGTGTATTTTAGACTTGTCGTCAACCCATGTTTTAATTCAATGTCATATCAATTTATTGAAAAATGTTATATATAACATTTTGTTGCTCATTAAAAGCAAACTATAATCAATATTTTTAATATTAAAAGTCACTTAATTCATCTGCCAATTTTAAAACTATCTAATTCATTAAATTGAAAATCTATATATTTTGTTATAGCTATTCCTGAGTATATAATAATAAAAACTAATATGGGATTAAATGCAAAAGTTTTTTAAAAATTTAATATTGTGGAAAAATTAATAATTAATACTAGGCCTAACATCAACATATCAAGGTCAACAATAAATAATAAATATATATATATAAATATTAATATTAAAAATTATTTATTTATAATAATAAAAACTAATATGGGATTAAATGCAAAAATTTTAATATTGTGGAAAAAATTAATAATTATTTCTAGGCCTAACATCAACATATCAAGGTCAACAATAAATAAAAAATATATATAAATAAATATGTATAAATAAACCATTAATAAAACTGTCAGATATGTTTCTTGTATAGACCTCAATTTTGGGTGTCAGAAGTGACAGCTGCTAAACACATGTTTTTGCAGCTCATGGGTTTCGGTGTAGAGATACATAATTTGGTCTGGTAACTTTTCAAAGCTGTCAGCACCAAAGAAGCTATGGGGGGGAGGGGGGGGACTGTAGCTTGTCTAATGTGCCGACAGATACGGCTTTAGAAGAGGGAGATCAAAAACCTTCAAAAGATACTTCTATGGACAAACGGACCAGAAAGGGTAGGAAGGTTACTACTCCAGCAAGATATTCAACATACTCGTAATGCAATTATTGCGTTTTGTGTTTAGATGTTAAAAGGACAATGACTTGAATACTCTGAACTTCATCAAAGTGATATTTTCTGTGAAAATTCCTTATTTGTTTTCTGTTGTTTTGAGTCAGAAACTCAAGGCGGGAGAATATCATATTGTTTCAATAGATGGACTTGTTAATTATTGATTCACAATAGCTAGTTATAAGTCTATGCCTCTAATCATGTGTTGTCTATGCTTTTAAAAATTGTATGTTCTTTGTCTTCTTTGTTTTGTAGATTGTCGGCATTTTGTGGATCCAATTTAAAAGCCACATTAAATTAAATATTTTATTAGATACAAAGCTTCTTTATTTCTTTACTTAAGTATTACGTCAACTTTATTTACGTCGGGTAGACGATAAGTGACAATCTCATTAAGTTCACGTTTTCCCAGGTTATATTATTTTACATAAAGAATTGGTCAGGGTGGCCATGCTGTGCGACGTCTGCCTGGTGAGTCAGCGACTTTGTGGGGTCGGGGATTAATGTACGGACCTAAAATGAATTGCGTATTTTTCCCAACAGGATACTACTTTAGTTTCTAGGATTATATGGAGAGAAAAAAACAGCTGATAAATATAAATTAACTATTAATAGCGAGTAAGTATTAAATTAAATTATAATAAAATTAAATCACCCAACATAAAAACTAATTCCAATCCCAGCGGGATCCTAACCAAATTATTATGAGGCTATCGGGAAAAGAGGGACAGGTGAAACGGGTCAGTATCATCCCAATATTTGATTGTACAATTGCACAGGAGGTTAGATTATAGTAAAAGTAGTATTCAGATCGTAAAATTGGGAAATTGAGCGACTTGGAGAAATAATTATAATATAAAATAGACTTACTCAGGACAGGCTGACTGCAGCGCTCCTGGTTGCCTGATCTGATACTCGGAGTGTGTTGTTAATGTATGTTATCCGTTATTAAAGTGTCGGAGAAAGCGCACGTTAAAATAACTCATTTTAAACATAATATTATATACCAAAGGTTGTGTATTTAAATATCGTTGAAATAACTTAGTTTTTATTATTTCACAGTTGTTTTAACGTATATAAATAATATAATAGATATTATTTATATAATGTTAAAAAACTGTGAAATAATAAAAACTAAGTTATTTCAATGATATTTTTATTAATATATATTTATATATATATGATATAATATATATTATGAAGAAAAACTTCGTAGGAGTAATATCTTATTATTCTAAACGTCACAATTTAAACCCTTACAGTCGCCCCATACTTGTTCCAAATCGGTTTGTAACCATACATACTGTGGGTAATTTAACTTACTGACTGACCTCGATGTGAAATGTAAAGTTTTCTTTTATGGTGGAAAATCTCCCTTTAAATTAAACTGTTTTATCCTCCACAGATGCAATATTTATAAATAGATATTGCTCCGGTTACAGAAAAGCTTACCACCAATTAATTCGGCCATTACAAGTAACAAGTTTCCTCCTTTCTCTTTTCTGTTCTCTCCCTCCTTCTGGTTGCATCAGGCTGCCAACCTCTGCCAGTAAACCCCACGTTTCTTTTCGTTCTTCACTTCTTCTCCGTATGATCAAATACCACACCTTTCCCCTTCAAAAGAAGGACCATGTCTCTCCTAACAATTTAGATCATTATTCACAGTGTCACTTAAATTACCTAAACTAATTTACAGACGCTTCCCTATCTCACGTTCACTCCTAGGGAAGAGAGTAGTGGTTTGATCAGTGCGGATCCAGCTTCCTTTGGGGCTTCCTTACCCGAGGAGTTCGACTCACAGCCAGAGGAGTGCATGACCGAGGTGATTCCGAGGCACTGGGGAAACTGAGGGGTGGTTTCTCTGGTGACGGATCATCTGTATACCCAGGAGAAATTTCTTGTGAGTTATATTCTACCAAAGGCAAAATAACTTCTTCCACAGGGTCATTGGCTCCTGGTTTTTGTCCCAATAGGGCTTCCGTCCCACTTTCTAATAACATTAAACTACGCAAGTGATTCGTATGCACAAACCTCACCTTAGTTCCCATCCTAACAGGTAACAGGACTTATAATCCTTATTATTTTCCTTGGCATCCATGTTTCAGTTTCTCCTCGAACCGTTTTAACCAAAACTACTTGACCTTCTTCAAATATACGAGGTGACCCCACCTCTATTCCAATCTTTATTTCCACTTTTTCTTTCTTTTCCGCCACCCTTGCCGCCAGATGAAGCTTGAACATTGACAACCGAGTTCTCGGTCTGAATCCAAGAAATAACTCTGCCGGGGTTTCACCCGTAATTGTGTGAGTGGTATTCCTATAGGCAAAAAGGAAATTATCCCCCCTGTGCTGGAGAGTTCTTTTTCTCCCTTCCTGACGATCCTGCTTCAAGGCTCGTAAGAGCGCCTTTTTCACTATCTTCACCGAGCTTTCCGCCTGTCCATTAGATGTTGGATGATAAGGTGATAAAGTATGCACCACCCTATTTCCTCACAGAAAATCTTCCATCTCTTCTTAAACCAACTGTGGACTTCCATTAGACACTAGCTTCTCCGTTATACCATAGGCTGAAAAACATGTCCTTAGTTTTGCTATTGTTTGCGATGTCGTTGTAGTAGACATGGGGAACACCTCTGTCCATTTCGAATGAGTGTCGACCAACACTAAGTATTCTTTTCCGTCCAACTTTGTGAAATCAACATGAACACTCTGCTATCTTCTTAGTGGCCAGATCCATTGTTGCAACGGTACTCTCGGAGCAGCATCGCGAGTCTCCTGACAAATGGGACATTTCTTGCACATTTCTTCAATCTTCGAGTCAATTTCTGACCACCACACATACCCTCGGGATAACGCTTTCATCTTACACATTCAGGGGTGTTCTTTGTGTAACATTGACAAAATGATCTGACGATACACCTCTGAGACCACCACACGATTCCCCCAGAGGATATACCTGTCTTAAATGGAGATCTCGTTTCGCTTTTGAAAAAAAGGCATCAATCCCGGTTCCACTCTGAGCGGCCAACCCTACAGTGTCCAGTCCTCAATTTTACCAGTGGCGTGTATTCCATAGACGCAAGGTACGCATTGCTTACCCAGAGCCAAATAGATACATAAATACAAATACCATAAACAAAAAAGTTATGAGTGTCAGTTTAATCATTGATATGCTATTGTTTGGTATAGAATGTGTTCCTTGTTCTACATATAAAATTGAATGTGCAACAGTTGGTTATTTCCTTATTATACGTGACCGAAACCGCATTAAAATAATAATTAAATTTAGTTAGTGTTTAAAACGATCACCAGTCAATAATGGCCACTGAATTTTACTAAGACTTAAATTCTTCATAGTTTCTTTCCCAATTTCTCCACTAGATATTGGTAGCTCCTCCAAAGATGCAAAAGTAAAAATTTACATCCTCCTCTAACATCTTCCCATCACCAGCCGGCAATCGTGACAACACATCCGCTTCAACAATCTCAGACCCTTTTCTATACTCCAACTCACCCATATGAGGACAGTAGCAGCACCTACCGCTGTATACAAGCTGCTACCATTTCTGTAACACCTTTCTTGGGGGACAACAAATACAACAATGGTTTATGGTCAGTAGCCGGGTTAAATTTACGACCAAAAACATACTTGTGGAATTTTTCTTTTACTTCGAAAATCAATGCTAAAGCTTCCTTCTCTATTTGCAGATAGTTTTTTCAGATTTTGACAATGTCCTGGACTTAAAATATACAGGTTGAGTGGAACCATCTGGGAACACATGACTCATCACACTCCTAAGATCCTTACTGGCAGTGGCGTATTCTGATAAATTTAACAGGTATGCTGTTCTATAGTATTCGCAAGAAAAGTTTGGTGATCCATCCTCACGAAAAATATGAAATATTGGCAATTTAGAGGTTATTTTTCATGTCCAACAGAGTGAAAATAAAGAGGTGGGGTCAAGATTATCTACCCCCTTCTCCCACCCACATGCCAGATTTCCTCCTCCCTTCCCCCCATGACTTCGTTTAATTTATAAGCCATAAACAACTTTTTTCTAACTGTAATTAAATTGTCTGTAAGGATTCTTACCTTTTCTGCTAGATGGTGCACCTGTCTTAGAAGAGTGTCTGTTAATATCACTACACTAGAATATAGGCTACAAAGATCAACATAATAAAACTGTCACTATCAAAGAAAATCACTTATATTCACACAAATTATAGTTTTTT
Organism: Timema bartmani; assembly: GCA_902151455.1. Taxonomy (NCBI): domain Eukaryota; kingdom Metazoa; phylum Arthropoda; class Insecta; order Phasmatodea; family Timematidae; genus Timema; species Timema bartmani. The sequence goes on from CABFWB010004623.1 coordinate 33,322, forward strand.
GTCCAATTTTATTTGAAAGTGAAGTCCAATCTACGAGATTTCATTATAAAGTGGTCAATTACTTTGTTTTTGAAGGGAGTATTCTTTCTTAAATGTTTAAGAAGCTCTTTTTCAATTGAAATCATTGATAGTCCAGTTAATCTTTCCTCGCCTTGTTTTGATCTACAGAAAGTTTTTATTCTTTTCAAAGCAGAAAAGGTTCGCTCTACAGTTGCGGTGGTGGACGGAATTGTCCATATTAGGGTAGCCAATTTATACACTTCTGGCATTACTGAGTCTAAATCATTTTGTCTCATGTATGGAACAATTTTCATTGCAGACATATTTTGAAATTCTTTCGAACTATACAAGACGGTAAGCTCATTCTTAAGCCGTATGTAGTCGAAGATAGGACCATATATATCTTTCAATTTGTTAAAATGCTCCTCGGGAAATGTATTTTTATTAGTAAAAGTGTTATATTTAGTATGATCCAAAAGAGAAATGAAATACAGATCATGAAATGATGAAAACCTATCAGTAATTTGTATCAAAAGATGATCACAAATTTCATTAAATAGCCGCTTGAAGCGTTGGTTAGGCTCATCATTTAAATGCTGTCTCTTTTTTTGCTGATCTGGTTGAAATTCAGGGGATGATTTCTCCCACAACTTTTTAAATCCACTGTCCCTAAAGTCTTGAATCAGGATTTTAACTTCTGAAATTTTCTCAAAACAATATGAAATATCCATACTTTTGGATTGCAAAATATTATATAATATATCAGTGTGACAAAATATAATAGAGAAAATATCAAGTAAGAAACCTGTTTCAAAACTATTTAAAAATGACAAAAATCCTTGGGATTGAACAATTGTGTCACTGTCCCAGTCTCCTGGATTTTCTAAAATGTTTTCAAAAAAACTTAACAAACATGTTTTGAACTCATGCACAGTGTTTACAAGTCGCGATGAAAAATTCCAACGAGTAGGTGCTACTTTTGGCAATTTTTTAGCAACAAACTTTGTTAGGGCTTCATTTCGTTTTGTTGACTTTGAAAAAAAAGCTGCTAGACCAGAGAGAGATTGGAAAAAGATGCGACACTGAGCAATACACGACACAGATTGCTGAAGCACTAGGTTAAGAACGTGACTGTAACAATGAACAAATAATGCTCGTGGATAATGTTCGCGTACTTTCTTTTGCAATCCACCAATATTTCCTGACATCACAGCTGCACCATCGTAAGTTTGAGCAACTAACTTTTCTCCAAAATTAAAAGATTTAGCTACTTGAAGGACATGTTCACACAAAGCTACAGCTGATCTGTCTTTACTCACGTCAGCAAAGTGCAGAAAGCGTTCTTGCACATTACCACTTTCATCTACATAGCGAACAACTGATGATAGTTGTGATTTGTTGCTGACATCCGTTGTTTCATCCAACAATATCGCCACAAACTGTGTTTTAGACACTTCTTCAAGGATTGCGTCACTCAATACACTATTAATAGATTGAATCAAATCGTTTTGAATTTGAGGGGACGTACCTCTAAATACAGTTGAACTATTTAAATGGTCTGCAAGTAAAGAGTCATATTCACTAACATAATCTAAGAGTTCCCTATAATTTCCTTTGTTTAAAGAATCTTCTGATTCATCGTGACCACGAAATGGTAGCTCTTGTTTAGCTAAAAAGCACACGGCATCAATGAGTCGCTCGAGTATCTGTCTGTTTTTCCGAACTTTTTCATTATGTTGAGACACGTTAATCTTTAATTGTTCGTTCAACTGTAAATCAATACGTGTCCTACCAAAAGCTTTTTGCTGAAGGTGAGCACTAATATGGTTCTTTGACCGTTCATGTTTTAGGACAGATTTTGTTAAAACATTTAAGTTCCCAAAACCCTTCTTTGTCCACACAGTACACTCGTTAGAAAAAAGCAAACAGGACCAACAAAATAACTTATTAAATTTAGAACTGCCCGCCAACCACTTTGTTTTATCATAGTTTGAAATATTAAAATGTCTAACATATTCACACTTTTTGTCTTTATGTTCTGTTACGAGTAGTGGCAGAGATGGACATGGCCTACCTTTATTAAAAATAAAAAGTTTTTCACTATAAGATCTACTACTAAATGAGTGATTTAATAAATCCTCCACTGGACAGTTTAGCACTTCTTCATTCATAATGCAATAATATCAATATACAAGTTTCCTCAAAATATAACTAATTGTTTATATACAGTACACCGATATTAAATCACAAAAGCCTAGACAACATTCTAGGATAAAATAAATAAACTAAAAGCGCGACCTAAATTCCAAAACGACCTACTACACGCCCGAGAACTACGAGCACTAATTACTTCAGTTCAAAATAAAAGAATCCCTCCACTACTCTCAACTGCTGGGGGTGTGAAAATCATGTTGCCAAATACATGTAGATAAATTATTCTATAGTGCAAAGGTATTGCACCGCAATTATTTAAGAAAACTTTATTTTAATGCTTGGTACAAGTAGTATCTTTTATTTTTACAAATACATGGATTAATTTAATATAATTTTACTTTAATTATGTTAGGCTATAATAATTAATCATAATAATAATTGATAGCTAGATTTATTTTTCAACATTTGGCACAAGTGCCTCCTTGCTTGCTGTTCGAGAATAGCAAGCCTTTAGTGGTAAAACTGTCGGTTTATTGGCCTATGTTTGGGGTTTGAGGAGAGGAGGGGTGGCTGTCACACAGACATTGGACAAGGTCATTAGGACCTCTCTTTCTTGAAGTGAAAGCTAGCTTGCGTTTCTCAAACAGCAAGCCTTTGGAGTTTGCTGATAGGTAAGAGCACTTGGAAGAAGAATGATTCAAAACACAATAATATCGGAAAATTAACAAATATAGATTTTCTAAGTATACATCTTTTGCAAATAGTTATGGGTATGCGGCGCAGGACTAGCATACCCAAAGAATACGCCACTGCTTACTGGAAGCATCACACGTTATCTTAATGGGCAAAGAAGAGTCGAATGGCACCACTGTCACTTTACACTAGTAACCTTTTACTTTTCTCAAACACTTGTCGCTCTTCTTAGTCCCATTTCCACTTCCTGCCAGACTCCAATAATTTATACAAAGGACTCAACTCTGTTGCTAAGTTGGGTAAGAATTTCCCATAAAATTGCAAAAGTCCTAGGAATGCTCTCAGCTGTGTCACATCTTCTGGCGCTGCTGCCCCTAATATGTCCTTCGCCCTTTCCTTGGTTGGATGAATACCCCTTGCATCAATCCGATGACACAGATAGGTAGTTTCATCTGCCAGAAAAACACATTTGTCCTTGTTTACTTTCACCCCATAATCCCTTAGTTTCTGAAGCACCTCATTTGTACGTTACATGGCCTCCTCCACTGTACCTGCTACTACTATTATATCATCGATACAACCAAAGGTTTTCTCTAGCCCTAACAAAATTCGGTCCATGACAGACTGAAAAAGAAAACACGCACTCTTTATACCTGGACTTAGTCTGCGGAATCTGAACAATCCCACATGCGTATTCACAGTTAGTAAAGGTTAAGACGCTTCACTAACCTGCAACTATAGGTATCCCTTTGACAAATCAATCTTGCTATATATATTTCCCCCAGATAGCTTTTCAAAAATACTCTCTATCGTGGGCAACGGATAGTGTTCGTCTTCCGTAAATTAATTCAGGGTCACTTTAAAATCCCCACATAGCCTCACTTTTCCCTTTTTCTTTGGTACATACAGTAACAGTGTAGCCCATTGGTTATGTTGAATGGGGTACATTATTCCCTCATCACGCATCAATTTTAATTCTTCCTCCGCCGCATAGGGATTTGAAAAAAGTATCGATACTATAATAATATCAATAGTTTCCTTCCGATACTAGTCATTTTTTACTCGATACTTTTTCCGATACTTTTACTGATATTGGTACTCACACTCCGGTATCGAAAGAAACAACTATTTTACTATCTTCAATCATGCTGGGATTAAATGTTTACTATAGACGGATTCGTGAAGATATGTGTTTCAGACTCATTTCAGTGTTGTCTCTTGTTACGCCCCGTGGGAGACTGTTATCAAGCAAAGTGGTTCTCACTCTGATAAGCTGACAACGTTGAGATATGAATGTAGGCATGAGGGGAGAGGGGTTTCCATCCCAAGTATGACCTTGAAGCACATAAACAAATGACGACTAGTATAGGGTGGACTGTGGAGGAAGAACAAACGACACGATTTCTCAATTCTCATTAATTTTCTGCAACTCTATCATTCAATCTCTTTTAGCTCATCATAATTTATAGCTGTTCTTTCATCTTTGTTTACCAATGCAGTCGCCCGACCGGTTGACGGGATGAGTGGAGACCAGTTTATTACCCCTTCCTTTATCAATGAGCACGGTCATTACAAATTAAACAAAAGAAGCTTTTGTATAACTCAATGAGCTCACAAGGTGCTCCAAGCAGACAAAGCAGAAAAATGTATGTGCAGATGAAGCAGGGCATAGCGTCCATTCTTCTATTGTTTGTCAATAGTTGATAATCTATCTTGATAGCGTATATGAAGGACGAATGTAGTTAAAAAATGGCACCTCCTGGAAGTGAATTATGGGAGGGTTTTTTTTAGTAGTTGGATAGCAAAAAAGCATCTTATAAAATTTGTTTTAAAGTATTAAAAACCATCATAATTTTCAGGGTTTGAATAAAAATACAGTTTTGATGCAAAAGTTGAAATATTGTTTATCCCCGCGTCTTACTACTTTTTCAAGTTATACTACCTATGTACAAATTACACTAATCGGTTTGGAATTGAGAAGGCTTAATTTAGAGGAAATGCACCCGCATTTGCGTGGAAGGAGAGTGGAAATCCATTTAGGAAAAAACCACTCAGTACACCCGGCTGGAATCAACCCCCAATCTCCCCGTCTTCGGCAGTCCAGTCCAACATGAGATTAGCGCGTAGACCACGCGGCCACCAAAGCGGATAAGAAATTATTAATACTAGATTAAAAAAGCACATTTTTCTAGATTAAAATTTCTATACCGATAATTAATGCTATCGATACTTTTCTTTCAATATTATCACGTTACTGATATTTTTCTTCTGATACTTTTATTGAGTACAGTGTTGATACTTTTCTTTCGATACCACATCCCTACAGCGGGCCTTACACGATCAATAATATTGACAATATCAGTATTGACAATACAGCCGTCAATCCTCGTGCCAACCAATCTCAAATTTGCCCTATTTACACGATCAATATTATTGACAATACTTTTGTCAATAAATTTGCACAGTACCTCTCTTTCTGCGTACGAGCAGGGTGAATCTGTGTGGTTTTATTCTGTTATTTCTGGGTTTTGTCCTTCCAAAACATGGATAATCGCACAAAAGGTTGCATAGATATTATTTTGGCGCTTGTAACTACTCGTCGAGTGAAACTCAAACGCTGGATGAAGGAATGGTTAAAGAAAAGAGAAGAATATTCTCATCTAGTTTTGTTGAAGCAAATTAGCCTCAGCGATGTTGAAGATTTCAAGAACTACTTTCGAATGGAGGAAAGTACCTTTAAAAAACTGATACAGAGGGTTGAACCGTTTTTGAAAAGGGAGGACATAAATATGAGAGAAAGTATAACTGTTAAGGAAAGATTAGCCTTAACCCTGAGATACTTGGCCACTGGAAGAAATTTTGAAGACTTGAAGTTTTCTGTCATCATGACACCGGCAACTATCAGCGCAGCTGTAGTCGAAACGTGTGAAACGCTTATATATGTCCTACAAGACTACATGAAGGTAAGTTTTCATAGTTTTTATTTATTTGTTCATTTTATCCATTTAATTTATTATATACAGGTATTTGGGATTCTTACATCCCTTCGTACGTACCTGCTTACTTTCACTACAAAATCGAAGGATACCAATGTATTTGTTTGTTGATATTCCTCCCTACATAGGTATATCAATGAACCAGTACTTTGGCTCCCTTCACTTTGTAATTGAAAGTAAGCAAGCTGTACATACTTGGTACGTGGGTAGTAAAATGAAATAGATAGGTAGATGCATTAACTACTAGAAAAATAAGTACGTATATTTAATACAACAGACAGTACAAAGTAAACATTTGTCTCAAAAATTTAAATAACTTAAAAATTAAAAAACTAAAGTTAACGAAAAAACTTGAGCAAACACTTCAAAACCGCCAACACTCACCCTTTAAAGTTCTGAAAAAGTGAGGAGATGTCCTCTGTTTGTAAGCCCATTTCGAATGGTGGGGTCGCCACAGGTGGGGAAGAAGTACTGTAGTTGAATGTTGAGAATGGTGAGGAACTAGTACTCTGCGAATTATCTGAGCTTCTTGGAGGTTCATGTTCCATATTTATTTTAACAGAATCGCGATGAAGAGTCCCCAAGCTTGCCTCGAAAAAGATGTCATTTATTGCTTTCTCTGCGAAAGCTCTTTGTCTGGACTCTAAAGTCAGCAATTTTTCTCCCCAAGCTTTAGCTATAGTCAGAATGTTGCTGTCAGGGTTCGATGAGGTTTCCAAAAGGGTACATGCTTTTTGTAAAAGCTCGTTTTGCTTCGAAATTGGAACCTTGCATTCTTGGTTTTTTGTTTCGAGGAGTTTGAAAAGGTGATGGTGGGGGAAGCATTGAAGATGTTGAAGCTGTGGAATTAGCAGAAGTCTGCTGAGTGTGTCCACTTATTTCTTGACTCTGCGTACCATCCTCTTCCTGCTCAAATTCCTGAAAACAATATAATGTTTTACAATCAAGTACACCTTATCACAACAATGTTTTATTTTTTCATGTATTTAATTATTGTTGTTTTGTTTGTTTCAGTTTACCACGACTGCTGCAGAGTGGGGTGACATAGCTCACGAATTCGGAATTCGTCATCAGTTTTGGAATACGGTGGGCTCATTGGATGGGAAACATATAGCTATAACGAAACCAGATAACTCAGGATCCTTGTATTATAATTACAAGGGGTTTTTCAGTATCGTGCTTTTGGCTTTAGTTAATGCGAAGAAGGAACTTACAATGGCTGATGTTGGAATGAACGGTAGAATTTCGGATGGAGGGGTGATGTTTTACTCCAAATTCGGAGAATTCTTCCAGGGAAGAAAATTGAATTTACCGTCGCCTGCACCGTTGCCGAATACAAATGATATTTTCCCATATATATTTGTTGCGGACGAAGAATTTGCATTACATAACAATTTATTGAAACCCTACTCTCAAAGATTACTGGATCCACCTCGACAATATCCAATGAGAGGCTGTCACGAGCTCGAGTAGTTGTAGAGAACGCATTCGGGATAATGAGTTCACGGTTTTGTGTGTTCCAAAAACCTATCAACTTACAGCCACCGAAAACTACATTAGTTACCCTTGCCTGTTGTTATTTGCATAATTTCTTAGCGAAGGAAAATCAACTATACCTCAGCATCAGATCAAATGATCGAGGGAGAGATGCGGAAAACTTGTTATCCTTGCGAAGTACTTTACAAAGAAACAGTTCCACTGTTGCTAAAGGAGTGCGTGACAAATTTTGTCATTATTATAACAATGAAGGCAAATATTAAATACCTTGTTTACTGATGATTTCTTATAAACAGTGTTACGTTATAATATATGCAACGTTTTTAACTAGCTGAAATACAGTACCATTAATACTTATCACGTTGAAGTTTCTTTTAAACCTTTCACATACAACATAGTGGGGAGATCATGTAGAAGATAGTGGGTACCGATGTGTTTTAAATACCGTGTTGCATCGAATATAAGCCGCACCTTTTTTGGGCTTTTTCCAATGCTCAAAACGGGGCGTTAAATTCGATATTTTATATTCAAAAATAAAATATCATTGAGCTATCGTGTAGAATTACGTTATTTTTACCCATTTACATTATCTAAAAAAAATAGATCCCAGTAAAAATACTAAATCATTTTAGGTACGTAGTTTCATTTCATTTGAATTCACAGAAGTAAAAGTAAAAACGCTAATAAACTAGCCCCTTTGTTTATCTCTTTCGTTTACGAACTTCTATTTAACTTTCCTCTCCCCCTCGTTTGACCTCAGTTTTGAATCAATCTTCCCTCATTTCATTTCGTCTCGTGAATTATTTTAAGAAATTAATAAACTTTTTCTCTTTTTCTGTTTTTTGTTACCTTTCTATTAAAAACAATAGTCGTCGGCTTATACTCGATGCAATACGGCATTTATAAAATGAAATATGTAGTTTGGTAGTTAAAAACAAAAATAAAAAATAATTATAATTAAAAAGTACAAGAATAAAACTCACCTGTTCCACTGCTGGTTCCATCGGATGCTGCTGAACTGGCTTTTCAAACCTTTCAAGAAACGATAAAGCACAATACACCCATGAGGAAGATGTGTAAACCTCATCTGCACTCCTCCCCAACCTCTTCGATGCGGCAATCTTCTTCAATTCCTTTCTGTAATTTGTTCTTAGATTGTTTATTTTCTTTTTAAAATCCTCCCTCTTGTTGGCCCCCGGCTTTATTCTCATTAAAATGGGTATGAGGAGATCAAGAGCCGAATTTCTTGCTGCCTTCTTCGAATATAATGGGTTGGTCGGATTCCATAGTTCTGGGGAAAGCTCATATTGTTCGATGAAGTGGCGAAGGGCATCTTCTTCCTCACGGGAACCGGGTGAGCCAACAATATCTTCATCGTTCCCAAGGACTAAGTCGTTTGTAATGGGGTCGGTCATTGTCACCTTCACAGGAGCGCGACTTGAACTGAACTGAGTATTGATGGAAATATTGACTCTCGCCCCTATACGGTCAATAATATTGACAATATCCCCTCCACTTTCCAGTATTAATGCCCGAAAAACAGAAAATCCGGATTTCCTTCAATACTCCATCAATATCGACCGTCAATCCAGTTTTTCACCTTACACGGTCAATATTATTGACAATATGATAAGGTATTGTCAATATTATTGATCGTGTAAGGCCCGCTTACCACCGCATCCTGTAAAGCGTAAGACACTGTTCTCGCTTTACAAACTATAGGCGTGGCTCCTTCTTTCATAACCACATCGACTGTTATTCCCTTATTATCCACCATCGGTCCATCAAACACCTCTGCATGTTCCCAACATACCAAATTTCTGACTGCCAGTCTAATTTCAACAAATGTAACTAATTTATCCCCAACAATGTCAAAACTCCTTTCCGATTAGAGGAAACTACTAAAATTGGCAACTCCATCTTGGAGGATCCATGCATTACTTCGGCCTTAAATTCTCCTTTCAGATCTAGAACATGACTCGAGTATGAACTCAGACCCACTGACGGCGGTCTTAGAGTTTTCATCCTAAACACTTTTTAATATACACTTTCTGGCATAAAGGTGCGTGGACAACACGTGTCAATCACCATTTATACTGGCTTGCCATCCACTTTCACTGTTGTTACCCACTGCGCATCACTGTCCTTCCCCTCGTCTACATGACATAATTCGAGATCATTAACTTTTTTAAGTTTAGATCTATTATTTTCTTTCTTTAATCTACATGTCGTAGCTATATGTCCTACCTTGCCACATGTGTAGCATTTGTTGTTTTTCAAAGGACAATCCGCAGCCAAATGCAAAGGACTGTTACACCTAAAACATGGTCTCTTCCCCTGAACCCCCGGATCCTTTCCAAATGTGAGAATATTCTCTCTAGCTAACTGGCATTGAATAGATCAATCCCGTAGACCACTTATAAACCGATCCTTGAGAAATGCTCCAAAATCACTAGGAGCTCCTAGTGTTTTTATTTCCACTACATAATGAGCTACTGTTTCAAACTCGGCTTGCGAACGCTGGTTGAACACCACCCTTTCCGACACCACAGATTTCGGCTAACTAAAATGACTCTTTAACCCCAAAACTAGTTGCTCATAGCTTTTGTCTTTAGATGCTTCTGGCATCAAAAGGTCTTTAAGAAGCCCGAATGCTTTAGGCCCTACTTTAGTTAATAGACGTGGCACCTTCTCCACCTCCTCAGTTTTATTAACTAACTTCTTCCAAATTTTCAAATCCAAACGATGAAATGCTTACAAAGAATTTTCAAAAGAAAACTATATCCCGTAACGCGAATATTATTAATAAAAACACCACCTAGCATGCTTTCACGCTAGATAACAAAACTTCACGTTATTTCTCATAAACGCAGAACTAAACCACTCGCGAATAGTCACACATCGTTCACGCAACTTCCACTATTATCCTCGTAGCCACTTATGTTCTATCCTCCACAGGATGCTACATTTATAAATTGATATTGCACGGCTACAGAAAAGCTTACCGCCAATTAGCTTGGCCATTACAAGTAACAAGTTTCCTCCTTTCTCTTTTCGGTTCTCTCCCTCCTTCTGGTTGCGTCAGGCTGCCAACCTCTACCAGTAGACACCAGATTTATTTTCCTTCTTCAGTACTACTACTACTACTTCTTCTTCTTCTTATCAAATACCACATAAACCTGTACCGAATTTTGTAGAAAATTGCTAATAACAACTAAAGACATAGTGTGAAAACTTAACGGCCTTGAAGAAAGATGCGGGACTCAGATTTTTTTCCTCCCTCCATCATAGAAAACTTTCTATTTGTTGCAATTTATAGTTATTATTAAGTTTTGCTCAAATTCGTTTATTAGAGTAGACATTGTTGGGGAAATATGACTCACTGACTGACGTTAGTGTGCAGTAGCGTACCCATGGGGGGGCTTGAGGGGGCTCAAGTCCCCTCTACCATAGTTTGGGAGTGCCCCAAGATCTACGCAGATCTAAAAATAAAATAAAATGTGGGGGGGCGGGGGGCTATGACCATTGTGAGCAAAGAAAAATATCAGGTGATCATAAATAGTCTCTATAACCATCACCAACAGTAGCGTACCCACGGGGAGGCTTGAGTGGGCTCAAGCCTCGCCTACTGTAGTTTATGGATGCCCCTAGATCTATACAGATCCGAANTATGACCATTGTGAGCAAAGAAAAATATCAGGTGATCATAAATAGTCTCTATAACCATCACCAACAGTAGCGTACCCACGGGGAGGCTTGAGTGGGCTCAAGCCTCGCCTACTGTAGTTTATGGATGCCCCTAGATCTATACAGATCCGAAGAGAAAATAAATTTGGGGGGGGGGGTGGAGTTATAACCAGTTAAACATTGTCAGCAAAGAAAATACCAGGTGGTCAGAAGTCTATATCATTCACCAAATGTATTTAATTTAGGCCTATTTATTTATTATTTTGTTAAATTATCACGTTTATAATGGTAAAAATATAAGCGATCAAGTTAGTACCAATAAAAAAACCTTCCAAAAAAGCTTCTAGGTGTATATAATGGTAAAAAAAAAATGCCTCCGGTGGTTTGGGGTACCTTCCCCCCAAAACCCCATTGAGATTCCCTACTTCACAATCCTGCGTATGCTACTATTAGTGTGAGGTGTAGTAGTTCGCAAGAAAGTTTTTAAAACTGATGGTTTAATCTACAGCAAATTTAGAAACGATTGAGTAAAGAATTACGTCTCACTAGCAAAGGACGGTCGGTAGGTACTCTGCAATCATTTACCGTGATTGCAAGGACTTGTGATCTTTACAGATAATTAAAACTGAGCTCAAACTAAACATTTGGTTTCCCAAGTTAAGCAACCCCGGATACATCTTAACAATGATAAGACAATGGCAGGGATCATTGTTGCCAACTGTACGATCTGTATACTACTCTTGTCTATATCAATCCTGTACAAGCCAATAATGAGATATTACGCTAAAAATAATATATTGGGACCCTGGAATACAACAATATAATAAATTAATTATTCGTTTATTGATCATTGTGGTTGAGGCTTAGTGCTTTATAAGTTCGATTTTAGATGATAATTATTTTATCTCCCTCCCCCTTTTACTGTTCGCCATAAGATTTGGTTTGTATCCTGGTGGAATAAAAATTAATTATTATTATATAGAGCGATAGATTTTGTAGATAGTATAATTATTGCTGACCTACCCGATAGTATCGTCACTTTTATATTAAGCGCTTGATCTTTTTAATATAATCCTAGGAACAAAACAAACAAAAAATCCGTTTCAAGGTCGGTGTACCTACTGACTCTTGAGGTCAGAGATTCGGCAACACAGGCAATAATAAGTTTAGTTTCTGTGTACTGCTGGACATTACAAGTATTTTTTTAGCAACACGTCTTACTACCCGTTCTGGTTATACGCTTATGTACTTATTACGCTATAATGGTTTTTAGGGATTAGGAATGTTATATTTATACGAAGTGTACCGAAATTTACGAGAAGGGAGAAAGGAAAATCATTCAATCATTTTGAAAAAAGCCACCCTCAGTACATCCAACCGAGATTCGAACCTCGAGCTCCCCATCATCGGCAGTCTAGTATTCTACGAGAGTAGCGCGTTAGACCATGCGGCCACCGAAGCGGGTGTGAGAATTAGTTTAAATGGCCAAACAGAAATATAATATCTACAGTCTACTTGTTGAGTCAAATCCAGGTTGAACAACTGGCAATATTATGTAAGCTTTTGAAACAAACATAATTATCAATTCAACTGATAACACAATTAAATCGGAGCTACAGTCTATGACCGCAAAGTTGAGAGCAGTGGCGCATGAACTGGCGGGTACGGGGGTAAACCTAAAAATTGAGGGGGGTAAGANCTGTTTGAAAACTCTGATAGTGATACCAGCTACATCAGCTACTGTAGAAAGAAGTTTTTCAATGCTTGTACGAAAAAAAAACTATCTTCGCTCCACGATAAGGCAACTTAGACTAAATCACCTTCATCTGCTGAATGCATACCCTGAGAGGCTCAACAAACTTGAAAATTGCAAAATTAGTTAGTGGTTTATAGCTAGTAGCGAATATAGGGCAAAGGTGTATGGAAACCTATTTTAATTTTCAGTGTTTCATAATTTTTAGTTAAGCCACATCAAATTTAATTTTTCTTAATTTGTTTTGTCTGTATTCATTCTAATTTTTGGCATGACTAAAATAAATGAGAAAATGCACAATGTGACCGTTAAATACAGGTATCCATCGTTATACGTGATATCACTTTACGCATTTTCACTATAACGCGATTAAAAAATAATGCATGGTCAGCATGCTTAGCAGTCACCCTGTGCTGTGATGGAGTGACCTTGTGCACGCACACTCCAGTGAGGACAATGATCTTTACTGTACAGTTTGGTGTTAGGGGTGTGGTATTGACAACATTGGATATGCATGGGCAGAAGTTAAACAGTCCTGTATGAAGGGAGTATTGGAAAAATATTTGGCCCGAAGTTTCTGATTCTAATGATTTTGATCCTGAACACGAGCTTTCCAATTCAAGACATGAATGACATCGCTGACATAGCAAGATGTTGGATTTGAGGACGTAGACCAGGCAAATGTGGATGAATTGCTCCAATTCCACTCAATAGAACTCGCCATTGAAGATCTTCTAGAAATGGAGAACGGCGTAAAGGATGAAGAGGAAGAGCCCTATGTTGTTGAGCTTATCAAACTTTCAACAAAACAAATTGCTGTATTTTTTTAAGCACATTGACAGTACAATTAGAATCATTGAAGAGAATGACCCTAACATGAGTAGAATCGCCAAAGTTGCCAGAGAGATTGAGTTATTTGGCTTGCTACAAAGCACTCTATAGAGAGAGGAAGAATGCTGCCCGTCAGACTGAGTCTTGACCATTTCATCAAAAAAATTGAAAATCTTCAGTCTAACGACCCAGGGCATTCATGACAGCAAGAGCCTACCATCCCAGGGCCTTCAAGAGAGCAAGAGCCTAACGTCCAAGGGCCGTCAAGATAGCAAGAGCCTAACGTCCCAGGGCCGTCAAAATAGCAAGAGCTTACCGTCCCAGAGCCTTCAAGAGCTTACCGTCCCAAGGCCTTCAAGAGCTTACCGTCCCAAGGCCTTCAAGAGAGCAAGAGTCTACCGTCCCTGGGCCTTCAAGAGAGCAAGAGTCTACTATCCCAGGGCCTTCTAGAGAGCACGAGCTTACCGTCCAAGGGCCGTCAAGAGAGCAAGAGTGATAATCCAGATTTCCCAGATCCAGATAATTTATCATGCGAATGAAACTTAACAGTAAGTATACCTGTAGCGTTGTATTAATTAGATAAATTTATTAAAAATTGCATTTGTTTACAAATTTCAGGGGATTGAAGATTGACAAAAAGTGTAGGCTACCTGTAGTATTGTACTAGTTAGATAAATTAATAAAAATTGCATTCATTTACAAGTTTCAGGTTTTTATTTACTTTTTTCCTTTGGAGTAATCCCTATCTCACCCATGTTAAAATCAATTCCCTTTATGCGTTTTCGTATTACGCGATTATTTATCAGAACCAATCACTCGCGTAGTGCGAGGGACAGCTGTATTACATTTCCCTGGTCTTTTTTTAATCTCAAAAATGGTATCACCAATAAAAGCACATGATTATTTCTACCCCAAAAATAAAAACGTTCCTGCGCCACTGGTTGAGAGGGCGTTAGATGTTGGAACGAGGGGGGAAATATTTAATTAGTCGATTCTTCATCACAGTTGTATATCAATGAAAAGGATAACGATATATTATCCTCCTCTTAATCACAGCTGTATATACTATATAGTGACAAACAATTATACTGCCCTCAAACTAATGGTTACGTATCAGCTGTTCAAGGTCAGTCTAAAAGCAGGCAGCAAGCCTGTTCAATATTCTCGTATCACGTGACCTGCGAGAGGTCTGTTCGCTCGAGCAGTCTTTCTTTAATAGTCAGTAGTCAGTACTCAGTGCGGCAAAGTCATCAAGCCGAGCTACTTTATGTGCGCATTTGTGTTCTTTCAACAATTACCACAGCGCAGACGCTTAGATCAACCGCGGTAAGTTCAAAATGATGGCTTGTTTGAACACCTCCCATTATGTTCAACTCGATCAAAACATGCTTGTTATCAATTAGTAGCTTTCTCCTTAAAACTTAGCCCAGTCACCAGGGTTTGGTTAGTTAGTTTTAAGTCAGGCTTAAGTGTTTCCTCTGGTTCCACTCCCTCATACTCACTATCAGCTTCATATTCACTATCACCGTCATACTCACTATCACTGTCATCTCACTATCACCTTTATACTCACTATCACCCTCACCTCATCTCATCGGGACATGGAAAGCGCCTCCACGTAATGGATGTAAGATTAGTGGTACATTCGGGCGTCCCCTGGCAAATGATACATTAGTTCAGGCTAATCTTTCAACAAACTGAGCTATGAGTGATGTAGCACAGATATTAATTATAATACCTGTACACTTTATTAAACTATTTTCCATAATAGTAGAATATAAATCTATGTATTTTACCATAGTACAATAAATGATTCAGCAAATTCATACAATTCTTGTAAAAAAAATCCTTTTGCTTTCACCAAGTGGAAAGTTGAGTTTGTATGGAAGGTGAAGGGGTGGTGGAAAAGCCACTCTCAGTACAACCGGGCGGAATTCGAACCTCTACCTCCTTGTCGTCAGGAAATCGGACTAAATGAACTTGATATTTAGAGCGAGTTCACACCGATGCAGTTATTAATAGTTCATCTGTATTGGTACAGCTTGTCATGAATACTCCACAGGATGCAATTGAAGTCCTTAGCTCTAGTCTTGTAATACGAGTCTTGATGGCCACAGCGAGCACGTGACAAGACAAACGCCGTCATGCGTCTTGGTGTCATAATGCCCAATTTTTGGGCGCAGACCACGAAAGGGCCACTGCAGTTCTACGATTATCTGGGCACGTCGTAAGTACAATGCTACTCTTTCTTTTGATATATTTACTTCAAAGTCCTTTCCTTCCGGGATGGTTCTAGTCTCCTTGATGTTCTTTTATCATGAATATTTTGGTGGCCAGTTCTAAAAAGATACATTTGTGAATATAATACTTTTTAAGTTATTATTTCATGCACTATAATATCTCTTGTTGCCACAACAGTAAAACAAAAACCGTAATAGTTGTATTAATATAGATTGTTTGTTCATCAATATAGAAAAAAGCCACTTTTATAGAAAAGAATTACTAGAATCATTTGATAAGACTTTTTATTGATAATAGTATTAGTAAACCAAAGCCAATAATAATTATTTCCGAATAGGCTGACATTAGTCAGGTCTAGGTAATGTTTGCAATAAATAACCTTCTGCTAGTTGTCATCTCCCACCCCTCCAACTATAGGTGCCCTATATCTAAAATGTCTACCGGCACATCACCACACTAATGGCCGAGTGTAGGTCATTCTCTCGTGTCTATGTTTCAGCAGATGGTGCGTTCTGTTCTCGCATCCTGCAGACTTCACCCCCGTCTGTACGACGGAACTGGGCAGGATCGCACAGCGATACTATGAGTTCACCAAGAGGAACGTCAAGCTGTTGGGTCATTCCTGCGACTCTTTGGAGAAACACAGGATTTGGATACAGGTAAGTTACACACTTCCTGGGGGATACAAAGGATCTAGATACAGGTAATTTACACACTTCCTGAGGGATACACAGGATCTAGATACAGGTAAGTTACACACTTCCTGAGGGATACACAAGATCTAGATACAGGTAAGTTACACACTTCCTGAGGGATACACAGGATCTAGATACAGGTAAGTTACACACTTCCTGAGGGATACAGTGGATCTAGATACAGGTAAGTTACACACTTCCTGAGAGATACACAGGATTTAGATACAGGTAAGTTACACACTTCCTGGGGGATACAAAGGATCTAGATACAGGTAAGTTACACACTTCCTGAGAGATACACAGGATCTAGATACAGGTAAGTTACACATTTCCTGAGGGATACAGAAGAATCGGTTACACTTCTTACAGATGCCAGAGTTTTCATTTAAATTAATTGAAAAAATCACACCTGGACACGTGAATCGAACCTGGGACCTTTTGCATAGCGCACCAATGTTCTTATCACTGAGCTATCCAGGATTCGTCCCATGTTTAGGGTTATTCTTTACTCATAGTTTAAGTCAGAGTCTGTGATGGATGAGTGGAAATTGTCAGCTACAAATGAGCGATCAGTTAAAATAGCAAGTCATCAGATAGCACAGCCATCTGCGACTCTGGAGGGCTGTTATGTTGCCAAGTAAATAATACAAGAGTGTAATTAAAGTGAAATTTCAAATAATATCAACACATATGCTGCAAATTTTGTTGATAATATTACAACTCTCAGATAGCCGTGGTCTCTGATAGCTCGCGATACTATTGGTCGCTCATAATATGTGGCCGATGATTCCACACATCCATCACAGACTTCGCCTCAAACTACAAGTGAAGAATGACCCTGAACACGGTAAATATCCGGGTTAACTCAGTCGTAGAGAGAACATTGGCACGCCAAGCCAAAGGTCCTGGGTTTGATTCTCATGTTCATGTGTCATTTTCCAGCTAATTTAAACAAATTGAAATGTGGTCCCCTCTCCGGGGACAGTGGCGCAATTACAATCTTTTGCAACCTGTATTTTGATATTCAGCGCCAGAGGTTTCCACCAAAGAACTAACACATCTCTAAATCGACATTTTCCAAATTCTGAGAGTCTTCCAACTGTTTCTTAAAAGACACTGCCACTCTGTTTACAGACATTCGTATCACGCCTGTCTGAGGACATCTTGTCCCTGTCCAGGATGTTGAGGACATCTTGTCTCTGTCCAGGATGTTGAGGACATCTTGTCTCTGTCCAGGATGTTGAGAACATCTTGTCCCTGTCCAGGATGTTGAGGACATCTTGTCACTGTTCAGGATGTTGAGGACATCTCTGTCCAGGATGTTGAAGATATCTTGTCCCTGTCCAAGATGTTGAGGACATTTTGTCCCTGTCCAGGATGTTGAGGACATCTTGTCCCTGTCCAGGATGTTGAGGACATCTTGTCACTGTCCAGGATGTTGAGGACATCTTGTCTCTGTCCAGGATGTTGAAGACATCTTGTCACTGTTCAGGATGTTGAGGACATCTTGTCCCTGTCCAGGATGTTGGGGACATCTTGTCTCTGTCCAGGATGTTGAGGACATCTTGTCACTGTCCAAGATGTTGAGGACATCTCGTCCCTGTCCAGGATGTTGAGTATATCTGGTCCCTGTCCAGGATGTTGAGGACATCTTGTCTCTGTCCAGGATGTTGAGGACATCTTGTTTCTGTCCAGGATATCCGCGCGTACCAGCACGACGTGCCCGCCGAGTTCCCCTATCCGGTGATAGCCGACGAGAGCCGAGAGCTGGCAGTGAGGCTAGACATGCTGGATGAGGACGCCACATGGGACGTGGAGAGTGCCGACGCTGTACGAGCCCTGTATGTGGTGGGCCCGGACCGACGAGTCAAGCTGGCAATGTTCTACCCCAACACCACGGGACGGAACATCGAGTGAGTGTCTGCAGTAGGTTTGAGATGTGTGATGCAGTAGCGTCTTGTGACCAAAATTCTTAGGCAAGCTTGGAAGGTGAGGTCCCGGAATTTTTTTTAAATCTTTTATGCTTCAAAAACCTATTTGGAGTTTTTTTTATGGTAGTTGTGGCTTTGGGTGTCCTTCTGTTCTGTGATTTACATTATTGTGTTATTGCTTATTATAGACATATGAACTTTCGTTTGTTAGCTTTCAATGATATGCACATCAAAACAAAAGCACCTGCTACAATAAACTCCACAAAACTCTAAAGCCCGGTACACATGACACAACTTCTTGTACAAAAAAGTTGTGCAAGAAATTATACAATAATGTGGTCAAATGGATTGCATACAAATTTTAGCCAGCGACTGTTCACACAGCATTTGTGATTGCATACAATATTTGAAAAAAAACATGGCGTTTTTGCCATTTTTATGGAAAAATAATGATTGAATGATTTGGAAAAAATTTGAATTTAATGTAAATAATTTCTTAATCATTCTTAATATTATGAAAATGAAAAATAAAAAAATTTCAATTTTTTAATATTCTTTTAAAACAGTTGAAAACCTTTATATTAATTTTGGGGTTTAACCTCCTTGGATTAGGTTTAATTATTTGTTTTCAAGCAATTAGTTGTTTTTCTGACAGTCACTCTTTTTTTTAAAAAAGTAACTGTCTAGCAGACGAAGTTTTCGTGTATACAATATTTATTTCCAGGTTAGTGACTTCGGTTCTTGTCGTCACCTTTCGGGCAATAGAAGTCGTAGCTGGGTTGCTTGCATTTTTAACTGATATCCCACAGCTCTTCCCCTTCACTCCCTTCCGAGATCTATGATGTCACAAAATAATAACTACACTAGCCAGAGCAATGGGATGAAAGTCGGACAAATACCGACTTTCAGCCACCATCAGATGGACTAGTGCACATCTTGCATGCATGTTGACCCTCCTAGGTGGTGTAGTTGGCTAACGCACCAGTCGAGTTGAGCTCTACTGCCGAGGACGGGGAGATCGAGGTTCGAATCTCGGTCGAGTGAACTGGGGGTTGTTTTTCCTAAATGGTTCTTCATTCTCCCTCCACGCAAATGTGGGTTGACATCCTCTAAATTCAATCTTCCCACTTCCTAATCCATTAGCGTAATTAGTACTTAAGCGTATAGCCCGAAGAGGTACTAAGATGCGGTGCTAAATAATAATAATAATAATAATAAATGCATGCATGTTATGGTAATTGCCATGTACGGGATTTTTTTTTCAAACCACTGATGCATGAATTACATTTAAATGATTACCAGGAGAATATTTTTACAAATATTAAATAAAATAATTACATATCTTTAATCAAAGGCAAGCTTGCCCTGACGCGACAGCACTGGTGTGATGTCAGAGGGTGGGAGATGTATGATGTCAAGGTGTGAGATGTGTTATGTCTTGTTCCCAGTGAGATTCTGAGGGTGGTGGACTCCTTGCAGCTGGCGTATAGGCTCAAAGTATCTACACCCGTTGACTGGCAGGTGAGAACTCAATTTACTCATCATGTTTGGTGCTCTCTAGACCAGGAGTTCCCGAACTGTGCGTCACGACGCCCTGGGGCATCACCGGTCGGGTCCAGGGCGTCATGGCTATAAGTAAAAACTAAAACTTATAATGTATAGTGAAATGCAACATGTAAATTTTTTGTACTTGTACAGTACATATTTTAAAGAATGGAATAAATCATACAAGAAAACACATAACATTTTTTGGTGGAAGCGCTCCCTTCGTATGAGTTCCGGATTCTAATGCTCCCTGAAAATATTGGGTAATGGGGCGTCGCACAGAGAATCTGACATAGGAAGGGCGGTGCAGTCTCAAAATGTTTGGGAACCCCTGCTCTAGACAGTTAACCACCTCTTACATGTGTGGTGTTTGGATGGGTGAGGATGTGATGCTCTCACATGTGTTTTGTCTAGATGGGTGAGGATGTATGTTCTCACATGTGTGTGTTGTCTAGATGGGTGAGGATGTGATGCTGGATCCAGCAATGAAAACTGAGGAGGCCAACAAATCGTTCCCTGGAGGTGTCGAAGTGATAGCGTTGCCCTCCGGCATCGCTTATGTGCGCAAGACAAGTGACTACACACATGCTAACGAGTGTTGGGATGGCCCCCCACCCTCGTAACACTCCATTCATGCAAGTGCTCGGACGTCAACCCGCCCCCTAAAAACTGCTCATGGAAGTGCTGAGATGACACCCCACCCCCTAGACATTGCACATATAAATGCTGGGACGACAACCTGCCCCCTAGATACTGCTCATGGAAGTGTTGGGATGACACCCCACCCCCTAGAAACTGCACATATAAATGCTGGGACATCAACCCGCCCCCTATAAATTGCTCATAAAAGTGCTGGGATGACACTCCACCCCCTAGACACTGCTCATAGAAGTGCTGAGATTATGCCCCGTTCCCTAGACACTGCTCATATAAATGCTGGGGTGTCAACCCGCCCCCTATAAATTGCTCATAGAAGTGCTGGGATGACGCCCTGTGCCCTAGAAACTGCTCATGGAAGTGCTGGGACAACACCTCATCCCCTAGAAACTGTTCATGGAAGTGCTGTGTCGACGTCCCACCCCATAGACGCTCTGTTTGTGGAAGTGCTGGGACGCAGTCGTGCCCCTATGACGCTTTGCTCGTGGAAGTGCTGGTATGACGACCTACCCCCCCATGACATTGTGGAGAGTTTGTCATGTTTGTTTGTATGAAAAACTACCAGCTGTAGCCAATGAGTCTTTGTGATGATCTTTTCATGCAGGTTTTGTTTTAACATGAGGAAATAGCTTTTATATTTTGTTTTGATAAAAACACACTTGAACAACATCATAATATTCTAATATTCTATAATCTATATAGTAGTACTATTGTGCATGCACCAAGGCTCGCATATGTTTGGTTTCTTGAAATGTTGAGTCAACTAGGGATATATTACTTCAAAATAATGTGAGACAGTTTCAAAGAGTTATTCTCATTGTCTGAAATATTGGGAGATACTCTTAATAAAGTCATGCTCAATTTTTTTAATAGCTTTATAGCACCACAAAATGCACAAAATTGTTTTTTTTAAACCATTCCTGTATTTATGTTTCAACTTCTCAAGCACTTTAGATGCACTAGTTGTTATGCGTTATACATTAATATAAGCCCACCATAAGTAGAAATTAGGGGTGACTAAAATGTAACCGTCTTGGGTCATGGCTCAAATGTCCGAAGGGGAAAACTGCTGTGTCTAGAACTATAATATTAAATTTTAATTCAGAGTACTGGTATTTTAAATAAATGAGTATTTTTATTATTTATTTTTTTAAATAAATGGTACAGTGCACTGCACTAACTTAATTGTTTCTTTACCTAAGAATAGAGCATTTACTTAAAACTCATATGGTATAATTATCTGAAATGAAATAATAATATACATTTTTGCAGAAACCTAATGGAAAAAAAGAGCATCACATTGCCCAAAGAGTTTACATTAGATAATGTGGATGGCTACAGAAACACTTGAGAAAATATAAACATCTCGATCCAACAAATAATTAAAACCCCATTTCCCAGACCTCCAATTAAAAAATATGTATACTTAATAGCTTAGAAAGTATTGGTTTTATTAAAGATTTATTTTTATTTTTAACAGTCTCACAGCTATACAATGATAAGTTATTTCATATTTCAAAGATTTGAGAAGACATGATCAAAGCTGAATATAGCTGCCCGCATATGTAAGGTAACCTCTAAGCAACCTTCCCGGAAAAATTAAATACGCCATTTTGTTTTTTAATGTTAAACTATGCCTATATACGAACTTTATTCAAAATTGTTAGAGCCTATTTCAAAAAATAGCTTCTTTTTTTTCTCTCTCTCTTTTTCCTCACAAGTAAACCTCCCTTCATTTTAGGGTTAAACAGTTGACTCCGAAAACTCCTCCGGCGAATATTAAGAAAACCCTATGCAGCAAGATTGAGCCCGATCAGTAAAATGGTTTCGGCTCTGGGCCCATTTGTGTTCTAAATGAATTTAGTAAAGAGTATTATGATGATGTACTAATACTTAATAAGATAGTACACTATCTATAAAATTATTTTCAAACCACCCATGCTAGTCAACGTTCCTGCTAATTTTAATAATACAAAATACACACACACAAAATTTGTTTCTATTTTTGTTATAAGCACATGTAACAAATTTAGGACCGAGAACACACTCATGTGAACTCTGACACATTTGTGTTTTAGCGCTTTGTGAATAGTAGGGTTTGAACAA
Organism: Timema bartmani; assembly: GCA_902151455.1. Classification (NCBI taxonomy): domain Eukaryota; kingdom Metazoa; phylum Arthropoda; class Insecta; order Phasmatodea; family Timematidae; genus Timema; species Timema bartmani. The sequence continues at coordinate 56,108 of CABFWB010004623.1, forward strand.
ACTTCAAGACTAAAGTGCTTGATTAAACTACCTAGGACTGGAGTTCTTGCTTTTCATGACTGGAGTGCTTGAACAAACTTCCTAGGATTGGAGTTCTTAAGACTCTATTTCACAACACGATGAACTCAAAGTTGAAGTCTATGAAGAAAAAAATATCATCTCGGGGGGTGGAGCCTAAATTCTGTAAACTGCTA
>CABFWB010004624.1:0-10908 GCA_902151455.1 Timema bartmani
TTCTTCTAAATTCAACCTAACTGATCCCTACACCCCGTTAGTGTTCTTCTAAATTCAACCTAACTGATCCCTACACCCCGCTAGTGTTCTTCTAAATCCAACCTAACTGATCCTAACAGCCCGTTAGTGTTCTTCTAAATTCAACCTAACTGATCCCTACACCCCGTTAGTGTTCTAAATTCAACCTAACTGATCCCAACAGCCCGTTAGTGTTCTTCTATATTCAACCTAGTGCATCCCTACCCCATTAGTGTAAATAATCAGATATTCCGGGCGGATACACACAAAATATAAGTTTGATCTCTCTCCGTTAATGATTTGGACACAGCCCATAACTAATTACGAGTAGTGCATAGTGATGAAAATATTTATATCACTTTCCATGATAGCCTTCACAAGCAAAATAGTGAATACTGCACAATGCATAAAGTTGATTTAACTTCAACTTTTTACGCATTATGCATGGACTTGAGCATAGACAACCCTTTAACTTGAGACGTATCAGCCAATGAGAATACGACTAATGGCTCCAGATTATTAAAGGCCAGTTTACACAACATATAGGAAATATATTCTGTTCATATTTGAATTAATAATCTTGTAGCAGCCATAATTGTTTGTAAAAAGAATTTACTTTATTTTGGTGTCATTAACTAGTACGATTGTAAATACAATTGTAAATAAATGGTACCTATTATTTTTGTTCTGCTATTGAGAAATAGATCTACATTAATATTCATGAAAATTGCAAGATCAAAATAACCGGCCCAGTTAGCCTAAGGGACCCGGGGTCTATTCCCGGCTGCTATCACGGTTAATTTTCCCGAGAGGGGAAATATTTAATACATTCACGACTTTAGTTTACTTGGATGACAGCTCAAAAAGTTACTAGAAATAATCCCTAATACATCCTTACGCCAAAAGCTGACATTCATCACTTTGGATAGCTGTAATGAAAACATATGGTAATGTATGAATTTGATAGTTAACCACAGTAATTTAGGCCAATATTATTTATATATTTATTTGAGGTCGGGCACAAAGCTTATATATCGTTTTATTTCACTTAAAATAAATGGTACGGAACCCCGCACGGGCTTTCTCGATCTACTGCTTAAAAATTGGGATATTTACTCATAACTTGTAATATATGTGAAACTAAATAGTATAAACTAGCAAACCCAAGCATAAATTGCACTATACATATGTAAAACATTTTTTAGTCTCGGTTTTAAATTTTATATTTTTATTTTAAAAGAATTAATGTCCTCATTTGTATGTTTGGACCAATAAAAAAGATTAATATTGGGTCCACAAGGGTCAACAACCTCCTATTAAAATATCGACTTCCGATCGACATTTTATTAGGTGTTGTACATCTTCAGGTCAGCGCATTGATATTAAATTCCTCATTTATGAATTTTGACCAATAAAAAATGTAAATATTGACTTTTGAGTCTAAAATGGAGATAGATCATTGCTGTACAAACAATTCTCCTAAAAGGCTTAACGAAAAATAACATATACTTTTTGAGAGACTTATATTTAATGACTCTATGGCATTGGAGAACTATTGCGTTAAAACTTAAGTAGAATATCTTTACAACTAAAGCTCACAAAATTGTATTAATATATTTTACAATATCTCAGAAACTGTTGGTTTTATAAAAATGTATTTCGAATAAAAGTTTTTAATTTTTAATAGTACCACAATTTTGCAATGATAAGTTATTTAGTATCTCAAAAGTTGCGGAGATACGGAAATTTTCGCTTATGTAAAGTACCCTGAAAGTCATTTTAATAGGAAAATGAAAACGGCCAGTTTATTTATAATCTTAATCAACGCCTAGATACGAATTTTAATCAAAATCGTTGGAGCCGATTTTGAGAAAGTCGAATTTTTCTCTTTACGCCGTTTATAAAACTACTTTTAATTTTAAGTTTTAACAGACACACAGACAGACGGCATTGAAAAGACTATTTTTAAGGGTTCGGGGGGGTTATGAGATGTTCCATCAACATTTCAGGTGAGATTTTTTTATGATCGCAATACTTAACCTTTAGTGTTCGAAAAGCTATAATATATATATATATATATATATATATATATATATTTGCGTATAGCTTGAAAGTTATTGTTATATATATATATTTGCGTATAACTTGAAAGTTATTGTTTTATAAAATTATGTTTTGAATAAAATATTTGTATTATAAATAGCTCTACATATTTTTTATAATAAGTAATTTCATATCTTAAATAGTTTTGGAGATATGATAAAAAATGAGAATTTACGCCTCACACCGGAGCCCTTAAAGTCATTATGCCGAAATATTGAGGGTAACCATTTTGTTTAGAATATTTATAAATGTTTATTTTATTCGGTTAAATATTTAGAAATACGATAAAATAATCATAAAATAATTTATTATATATACATATATAAATGACAAGTATTTTCTCTTTTCCAAGTAAATACGATACCTGTATTAAAAGGTATTAATGTATGCACTATATTACACATCATAGATAACATTCTAAAACAGAGAATAAGTACTTTTAAATACGTTTAAATATTGTTTAGGATTGGGTAAAAAGAAATGATTAAAAGTAATGAAACAGTGTTTAATTATTTTAAATGTAACATATAACATGCAATTAAAAAAACTTAACATTTATAGCAAAACAGTGATCTTTTACAAGTATTGGCAACCCAAAACCCAAACATATGATTTTTCAACTGTCATCCAGGTAAAAACCTATCATAAACAGACTCTACCCCAACGGTCACTAGGGTTTGGTTAATTAGGCTTAGGTTGGGTTTAAGTGTTTCCAATGGTCCCACACACCATCTCCTCAACTCATCGGGACATAGAAAGAGCCTCCACGGAAAGGACGTACAATTGGTACATTCGGGCGTCTCCTGGGCAAAGGTACATTAGTACTGGCTAATATTTACACTACTGGGCTATGGCTGATATAGCCCAGACGAGCAATATTATATTAGAACCATAATAAGAGTCCAGTTTTATTCAATAGTGTAAAGGCACTACTTAACTCAATTCAATTTTATGTTTCAAAATAAAGAATTTAATAAAATGTTTTTCTAAGCACGCCTTCTTACTACCTGTTCAGGCTGTACGCATATATACGAATTATGATATTGAGTTTGGGATGAGAAAGGTTACATTTAGAGGAAGTGCACCCGCATTTGAATGAAGGGAGATTTGAAATTTTTTTTGGAACAAACCTCAGTACACCTAACCGGGATTCCAACCCTGATTTCCCTGTCATTGGAAGTTCAGTCTAACATGAGAGTGACGCCTTAGCCCATGCGGCCACTGAAGCACTTTTTTTTAAAAATAATCGTTTAAAACCTCTTTTATAAATCATAATTATTTACTTGAAAAAAAGGTTAAATCACTCTAGATATAAAAACAATCGACTTGAGTGTAAATTTAATCAGTATGTTTCATGTGTACGCTTTTATTTTTACAATGAATCAGTTTCATAGTTACTTAACACGCCTCAAGCACGGTACTACTCAAATACAAAACGACTACCTAGACTCGAATGGAATGGACCAATTTCGCATATGAATCTGGCCCATTCCATTCTGGTCTAGGTAGGTGTTGTCTTGTATTTAGTATAGTGCTGTACTTGAGGAGTACTTAGGGCCAGTTTCATAGTCAGATTTAGTACGCCTCAAGTTCGGCGCTATACTAAATACAAAACGTCACCTACCTGAAATTGAATGGAATGGGCCAGTTTCATATGCGAAACTGGCCCATTCCATTTGGGTCTAGGTAGGTGTCGTCCTGTATTTAGTATCGACTGGCACTTTATGCGTAGTAAATATGACTATGAAACTGGCCCATTCCATTCTGATCAAAGTAGGTGTTGTCTTGTATTTAGTATAACGCCTCACTTGATGAGTACTAGGTCTGACTATGAAACTGGCCCATTCTATGATAGTCTAGGGAGGTGTCTTGTATTTAGTATAACGCCTCACTTGATGAGTACTAGGTCTGACTATGAAACTGGCTCATTCTATGATAGTCTAGGGAGGTGTCTTGTATTTAGTATAACGCCTCACTTGATGAGTACTAAGTCGGACTATGAAACTGGCCCATTCCATTATTATGTAGATAGGTGTGGTCTTGTATTTAGTATACCGCCATACTTGATGCGTACTAGCTCTAATTATGAAATTGGCCATATGAGTTGCACTGAACCTAAACTTAGTCTGACCAAGATAGTTAGGGCTGCGCCTACCAATTTTGAAACCCCGCACAGGTAGCTTAAATAACTCTTGTACACGGGATTAATTATATATGTTTTAATATTCACAATAAAATTACTTGACGCTTTCATAGTTCAACCATTCTCCGCCAAAAGACTTTGCTACTGGAATTTATGATCGGCTAAATTTGCCACGTTAAGTTTCAACTGCAAGTCTTTAAATTTTAAGCAAACTTGACGTGGTAGACAGCACACACATATTAACTATCCCTTTTTCTTATTACCGTAAACTCAGCAGTATAACTTTTAAGCATACTTAAGGGTGCCACCTACTCTAATTGAAATATACTCACCCTCTAGGATAGCTATTGAAAACGGAAGTTCTTAAACATAAAAACAATCAGATAAATTCACAATATTATATTAAAATTACCCACCTAGGTGGCGTAGTTGGTTAACGCGTTGGTTTCGTGTTGAGCTTGACTACCGAGGACCGAGATCGAGGTTCGAATACCGCTCGGGTGAACTGGGGGTGGTTTTTCCTATTTTGTTTTCCACTCTCCCTCCACTCAAATGCGGGTTCATTAATCTAAATTCAACCTTCCCAATTCCTAATTCATTAGCGTAATTAGTACTTAATCGTATAACCCGAACGGTTAGTAAGACGCGGTGCTAAATAAATAAAAATATATTGAAATTGATTGTTTTGACACTATTAAAAGTGAATTTATTTATTTAAGGAAAGATAGCTAATCGGTTTCTGACCATTTACTTTACTTTCAGAATAGCGTCATTTAAAGTAAAAAGTCTATCAGAATTATACCTTTTCAAAGACTTTTTTTTAACTATAAAACTCAAAAACAGCTTGTCTATTAATTCTATATGGAGCTGTTAATATCTGCCGCCACAATTTTGGCGGGAATACATTTAAAATAAAAATTACAAACATCTTCTTAAATAATGTGGAATCTCTGATCGGAAACGCGCTCCGGTAGGCGGCCACCTTGATTAAACGAAGTCCGGGAAGATAATAAAGGGGCGTGGTGTTGTCGCCAAAGAGGAAGCAATTAGTGGCAAGTGATGAGTAGACCACAGTTTTCCATCAACTTAAACTTCCTTCCTGCCCTTGAAATACCTTGGTATACAGTTAGTTACTAGGTCATTAGTCGAAAACACAATTAGAATTCAAGAACCACCAGATACCCCAAGGTGTTATGAAACTAATTAATTGCATATTTACCTGTTTCGTTGGCCGCATGGTCCAAGGCGTCATGCTCGCGTTAGACTAGACTGCTGACGACAAGGAGATCAAGTTTCGAATCCTGGTCGGGTATACTTTGGGTGGTTTTTCCATAAAGGTTTTCAATTCTCCCTCCACGCAAATGCGGGTACACTTCCTCCAAATTCAACCTTCCTAATCCCTAGCTCACTAGCGTATCTAATACATATGTGTATAACCTGAACAAGTAGTAGGATGGGGTGCTAAAATAAATTTCAAATTTCAAACATGATGGCATCAGCATAAAATTAATTTTTGAACCTTTCTATTGCCCAATTGAAATTAAATATAAGTAAATCAGAGCGGTTTTGATTGAATATTAAATCATGTATCGTAACCCCGCCCCACCCTCTCCACCCTCTGGCCAAATCTGTCAGGAATGGCTTGGTGGGTTGGATTGTTGAGTATCTATAAAACAAATTTAGCACCACGTCTTACTACCCGTTTGGGTTATACGCTTATTTACTAAATTGCGCTGTGACCTTGTGGTAAGGTGTCGGACTTCTGTGCTGGGGGTCCGGGGCTCAATCCTTGGTCCCGGCACAGATTTATCTGATTGCCAAACCCTTCCTTCACCTCTGACAAGACGTGTATTAATCACAACTTGTGAATGTGAGGAATGCCAGGCCTCCACCGTGGTTCGGATTCCACGTTAAACTGTAGGTCCTCCATTTCATCTCACAATCACCCTACCATTACACATTAGCGTAAGTGCGTATAACCCGAACGGGTAGTAAGACGCGGTGCTAATAATAATAATAATAATAATAATNTGTAGGTCCTCCATTTCATCTCACAATCACCCTACCATTGCACATTAGCGTAAGTGCGTATAACCCGAACGAGTAGTAAGACACGGTGCTAATAATAATAATAATAATAATAATAATAATAATAATAATAATACTAAATTGCACTAATAGTTTTAGGGTTTGGGGAGCTTATATTTATTGGAAGTGCACCTGCATTTGTATTGAAGGAAGGTGGAAAACCACCTTCAGTACACCCGACCGAGATTCGAAGCTTAATATTTCCGTCATCGGCAGTTTAGTCTACTGTGAGAGTAGCGTGTTAGACCACGCGGCCACCGAAGTAGGTTATAATCAATTTTTGGGTTGACTAATAGTAATTTATTTGAAGTTTGGATGGATATACGGAGTGTGATGTTGGTTGAACAAGTTTAGTTTTATAAATATTTAAGAAAGGTCCTCGCTTCTGTCAGGGTCCTACAGTCTACAGTGCACTCGTTGACCCAGCCAGCCCAGATATCACTTCTCTACAATCCACCGCTCACATCGCGCCGACTATAATGTGACTCTAGAATTACTAGACTGAGTATTGGTTGGGGGGTATGAGGGGCGGACCACAGTGCTTCCATTCCACACCAACAGGGATATTCTTCCAGACTGACCGTCAATCAGGCAGTGGTAGGTCACAAGGCATTAGGGCACGGGCCCCTTCGACTCTCCAGTCATCCTTTTATTTGCTAATGGACAAAACTTGAAGTTTTTATAGCCAAAAATAGGCTCTTATCCACCTCTTAGTTTGCCATAATTACCAATATCTGGTTTGCAAGTAAGCACAACACTATTTAATAATAGTCGTCTAATAATAATAATGATAAATATTAATTAAGTAATTAATTCATTACTCACTAACTTACAGTAATAAATTAATTAAGTAATTAATTAATTACTCACTAACGTACAGTAATAATAATTAATATATAATACTATATAGTAATTAACTATAGCTATTGTGATTAATTAATAATAACTAGGCTAATTAATAATATTAATTAATGGTGCTCTAGCATATTAATAATTAATATATAATAATTCGCGTGACTGCTGTTGTAGTAACTGTTGACAAAAGCGAGTTCGGCTGTGTCAGGCTTGTACACATTTAGCAAGACCAAATATGCCAAACCCTGACATATCTATAAATATCGCTCTGCTTTTTAATTAAAGTGCGGCCCCTTTTTGTGAAAAGCTGTTGGCAAATTTTAATTACTTTTCTCATTTAGTAAGTTACACTAACTTCTATTCAGTCACGTTTTGTTATGAATAATTTCTTTTTCTTTTAGAAAACAGTAACATTTTTTGTATGTTTAAATATGTTTGTAAAAAAACCAAAACAAAAATACTATCAATACGTGTTTAGTTACAGTTACTTTATTGTTGGTATGGTATCAACTCATTTTTATTTGTAATAGAATTTTCAGTAATTTACACAGTTTTTTACCCGTCACGGTGGATTAGTTGGCTAACGCACTAGTTTATTGTTGTGTCAGACTGCCGAGGACGGGGGGAATCGAGGTTCGAATTTCGGTCGGGTGAACTGGGTTGGTATTTCTTAAATGGTTTTCCACTCTCCTTCCACGCTAATGCGGCTTTAATTCCTCTAAATTCAACATTTCCAATTCCTAATCCATTAGCGTAATTAGTACTTAAACGTATACTCCGAACGGGTAGTAAGACGTAGTGCTAAATAAATAAATAAATAAATAAATACAAAGCATTTTTTCCTGTAGCCCTGATTAAAAAGATAGAGGTTTAATTGTTTATTTTATTATAAAAGTATTATTTGAAAATCCTGTATACTTACTCAATATTACAATAACAATTATACAGGGCGGTCCAGAAAGTATTGACACATTTTGTATTGCAATATCTTTATTTATTTTATTCCTATATATTAACAAATAGTCTCAAAATGATAAGAAAAGAGGGGAGATCTAATACAAAGTTATTTCTTAAAAACAATATCCTTAAATATCATATTCTGAAAATTGAAAAATGACACCTGGACACGGGAATCGAACCCGGGATTCCCGTGTCCAGGTGTCATTTTTCAATTTTCAGAATATGATATCTAGAAGGAGTAATTCCCCACTAATAAGCATAAATAATAGCTCTGGCTATTAATTCTTTAAAAAAATATCCTTAAGGTAACCACCATTGTATGCTATACACTGTTGTAAGCGTTTCTCAAAACTTGACATCACATTTTGGAATGTCTCGTGTGAGATTGCCATGACTTCCAACTCAATTCATTCTTTTAGCTGTTGTACTGTCCTACAATACTTTCTGAACCACCCTGTTTTTATCTCACTAATTTATTATTTATACCTAATAAACTTTAAATGTTTAACTCATTTCGTATAAATATACCAAGTGTAATGGATAGTATTTCTCTTTATTGTTGCAGTTAATTTAACGTTGAAGTGTAATATTGCCCTTGAAAGAGAAATTTCCTTATTTTTAAATTACGCACTACTAAACAATATGCACATGAAATAATCCCATAAAAATAAGTGATAAAGATAATTTGGTATCGCGTGCTGCTATGAGTTGCATTGACTCATAGTATAAATATGCTTATAATAGTACTAGTTTTTTATTTAGTGTTAACATATTGCGAAACTGTGAGTATATTTGTGACTTTATTATTATTACAATGCACTTTTGGCAGTTCTATGCTAGTTTAATTTTTGCTATGGGTTTAATTATTAGCGCCAATGGGCAGTACACTAATTAAACTATCGAATTTGATAAAAATGGGAGGAGGAGAGTGAATGATAAAGAAATTCCGCGTCATTCACCTTGATAAAGTGTGAGGAAACGTATCGTGGATAAACGCTTCTATTACTCTCATTTGAGCATCAAACCCAGTACTCCCAAAGTTAAACATGATAGCACACACCTAACTGGGTTGGCGAGTTTCAATTGAATAATAATAAAGTTAAATTCAAGCCTATTTTTATAATGTTTACTACTATTTTGTTTCTGAAGTTAAAATCTTATCAATTTAAAATTCTTAATGGTAAGCTATTTAATTAAGTTTTGATCTAACTCTTTAGTTTAGTTGGTAGTGAGTCTGCCTACTTTGTCGGGGGTCCCAAGTTCGATTTCCAGCATGGCCGGAAAATCAATAATAGTATTCTTCTAAAAAGGAACATTTAAAAAGTACAAACTTACTAATACATATTGAGGTCAGTAGATTACTTTTAGGCTTATGGGGACACGATAATCCCATTAGCTTAGCCGGTATCGTGACGTCATAATTAAATATTGATACAACGTATGATGGGTCCGGGGGCACCAATCAGAGGCCGTGGATTGTCTCACGCTAATAGGTAGACTTCATAGGGCACGCCGATAACAACACTCGGTCTCCCAGTGCGGTGTTGGGGCGTATGTGAGGCTCATGCACGTTCTCTACGCGCCCCTTCTTCATACGTGTCATATTATCTTACATTAAGAATAGTTCCATTCTCTATTCCCTCTTACATTCTCTATCCAGACCATGCCCTCACATTAAGGCTGTTTACACTCTCCATCCAGCCCATGCTCTAAACAATGAAGTATATTAGGATCGAGGTTAAATATATAGTAAACCTTCTTTAAATACATATATATTCTGAAGATTAATATACAAACAGAGAATGTTGGCTCATCCCGCTCTCTCTACAGTCTGCTCGCACTTCACCCTTTAAAACACTCGTACTCACCCCCTCTCGGATATGTAAGTCCTCGTTGCGAGGTGTTAAACTAACGTCACTACTCACGAGAAAAGTTTGTCCCTCGCAGGAGCACTTTCCCCACAAGTTCGATCTTGACAATGTCCGGTTTATCGGACGTATCACTCCCATCTTCTTCATCCTCCCCTTCAAAATGGTGCTACCCCCCCTTTTATATCTATTTATATCTATAGGGTGAGGAAGGCTGAAAATCAGGCAAAATAATCACCTGATTGGACAAAATGAATTTTATTATGGAAAGAACAATATTACAATATTTGAGAATACACATATCGTGCGTGAAGCGCACCTCTCTATTATTCATCAAGACAATTAATCTCAAATCAACATCAGAATGGTTACAAAAAACAACACTAAACGTGTTGGGCTCAATATTCAATTAACATTATACAAAATCTAGGATCTCTGGCATCGAACTAACTTTATGGACATTAGCCCCTTGGTTCCTCAACTTAATACTTAGTACACTGATTTCCAAAACAAGGCATAAGGCCTAACTGCATAATCCTACGTGACGACAACCAAGTATAGTGTACAGTTTAATATTTGAAACGTTCATAATTAGCTTGGCGTCACATCAACACAACAACCCTCTAATGCAAGAATAAGCTAAGTCTTGCTTCATCATACTACTTTAGCAATTAATTTGATTGAAACAGTTGTCATTAAATAGAAGAAAGAGGAGTTTATAAGACGGGTTTCGAACCCGGGGCGCGCTGACACACTCAGTGCGCTTTAATAATAAACACGTATTTACAATTGTAACTAACAATAAAGTTTGGGTTTGAATCCCAGCTTAGATGGGTGACGAAGGGCGACGACCTTTCTACATGCCGCGGGAAG
>CABFWB010004624.1:18197-31332 GCA_902151455.1 Timema bartmani
CCCATACCCTCACCCCTAAATTTAAATGTAATAATAATGATGAAATAAATGATAATGACCTTAAATTCATGTTGCATTCTATATTCTTATTTAACTATTTAAAACTAAATAATTATTATAAATAAGTATAAGTACATTTTATAAATTTTGATTAATTTTTTAAGATACCTTCTAGTGAAAATATAAGTACCCAGGGAAAATATAAATAAAAACTAAAAATCAAATAATATAATTGTACTAACAAAAGGCAACTCTAAGGACAATTATAATTTCTCTATCACCTGTCAAAAGTCCCAAGTTCTGATCAATGGCCGCTTGTTGCCAGATGGAGAATACATTCACGTTTGAAAAAACAATTAATCACAAAACAACTGGACTCTTTTTCGTGACATATAATCCTTATGAATAAAACACACGTTTAAACCTAACTTTTTAAATGTTTATAAATGTAAGTAATTAAGGTGTACTGCCAGGATTATAGAACATATATATTAAAATAAATTTAAGACCCCTTTATTAAATATTTTGTTGCCTGTTATTACTAACCTAAGATTAATGCTGTAATATCTATAAAAACCTTTACGCCCCCTATCACCTGATAATTTACCGCTCCCTTGAAAACCAAAAGCGCCCCTGGAGGCCCGAGTTGGTAAACACTACTTTAAACCAGAGGTGGACTGACAGGTCCCAAACTGCCCGGGACTACCCTTATGACGGTCCTTAACATACATTATAGATACCACTGAAGCTATGTTTCAGTGTTAGCTGAAGTGATGAGGTGAAGTATTCATATTTACAATATTAGTAAAATTAATACCGAGATCATTTCATCAACATTACCGATTATAACGTCTCTATTCAGTCCACTTTTTAACATCACCTTCTACTTTCTACTGACATGAGCAAAGATGCTTCTAAATTGTAAGACTATAGTTGAAATTCTATTTTTGATATGTTTAAGTTTGTAAAATGATCCTCAACTCGCCACTTGTGTAGATTAAAAAGAGAGTAACAGTCAGTATTCATAGTCCGTGTGCCAGCGGCCTAAAAAGAGGAATTTGAGTAAAAATTGGGGAAATTGGTGAAACTTCTAGGATATGATTATTAGGTCCAATGAAACACAAAAATAGGTGATAGCCATCTGGGAGGTGTAGCTATCCAAAATGGTGGCCATTCAAAATGGCGACCAAAGTGCAATTTTCACAGATTCATATCTCGAGAACGGCTTGTTCAATTTTTTTTTCAAACGACAGATATTTTCTATATCTTACTTTTTGTAACCGTCATTTTTCACGTACCAAGACTTATCTCATTTTGTCTTCGCAAAAAATTTGGAAAACGTATTTCCTTGAGATTGAGCTTTGAAATTGAACTCTGGTCGCCATTTTGAATGGCCACCATATTGGGTAGCTATACCTCCCAGATGGCTATCCCCTATTTTTGTATTTCATGGGACCCAATAATCATATCCTAGAAATGTCACCAATTCCCTCCAGTTTTAGCTAAAAAAGTAGCTGGCACAGGGACTATCTCCAAACAAATACTTTTACGTTTGGCTTAAGATATTGTTTATTAAACAACACCAAGAAACAACAAACGGGACGGTTTCACATTTACCTCTAATCACATATCTCCACTCCATTACTCGCCGGAACTTTTTATTTGGAATTAAATGGATACCTTTATTTTAGTTTAAAGTAGTTGCAACTTTCCAAATAAAACCAGACCACCGGAATTTATCCCGTTGTACCAGTTCACCCCTGTTCTAAGCAACCAAACATAAGACAAATAAACGTAGGCCATTTCAACAACACATATTTTAGTAAAGTACTTATGTTTATTTTTTAATTAATAGTAATTAAAGAGCATTAATAACATGTTTATATTTTATTTCCAGGATTCTGATGTTTCCAACACGGAGGTTGCCATAAGAGAAAACGTTATTTAATAAAAGCCTATTGGAAAATGAACAAACCTTTTATCTGACATAATTATTTTTATTATATGTTTCTTCAGCCATTCCACTAGAATGCTTCGGAATAAAAAAAAGGTGTAAATACATTTAGAAATGTTATTTTAAAGCTAATATACTGTAATAAACCCACAACTACCCTCATCGGTGGGAAAGTGGAGTAGACCTAGTCTGGCTTGCTGGTTGTGAGGAGATCAGGTTAGAAATTCCAAACGGGTTGACTGGAAGTCTTTTACTCTAATATACCCAACTATATGATTGTATTAATGGCCTGATGTTGAACAAACATGTCCACTTTTTATCATTTTTTTTAAAGCTTTGAATATATGTTGAAGATTTCTCATCACAGTCTCTCTTACTATCCGTTCGGGTTACACGCCTACTTACTAACACCTATTACTGTTTCCAGCCTGTGGCCTAGGCTAGTTTTTTATTCAAGTCATATATTGTCCACTATTGGGTTGTTAGGCCTGTCATAGCTTAATATGCCTTATAATATAACTTAAGACTGAGACAGACACAACATCCAGTCCCCGGCCGTCAATGTATCAATGTGAAAGGGTAAGTCCATATTTTCATCAATGATAAGTTTTCGACCATGCCAGGAATTAAGCCTGGGACCCTTATCTCAGTAGGAAGACACGCTATCGAATGAGCTAAGGTGTCGGACAAGCCTATATACTAATTACTCTAATGTGTTATGGATACGTAAGGTTGAATTTAGAGGAAGGTGGAATGACAGGCCTCCACCGTGGTTCGGATCCCACGTTAAACTGTAGGTCCTCCATTTCATCACAACCAAGTAAGTGCGTATAGCCCCCAGGGTAGTAAGACGTGGTGCTAATAATAATGCACCCACATTTGCGTGGAGAGAGTGTGGAAAGAGTTTAGAAAAAACTACCCCCAGTCCACCCGATCAGAATCGAACCCCGATCTTTCCGTCATCATCAGCTAGTCTATTAAAAGTGTAGTGCCTTAGACCATGAGGCCACCAAAGTGGGCTATACATATTGAAGTTATGTTGAAGTTTTCTCTTTTGTGCGTTCCCGTTGCGTCTTATAGCCCGTCAGGGTTCTTAACATACTCGTATTTACACTCACGGGGTAGATAATAATAATATAATGTAATTTCCTTCCTTCCTTGCAATCTAAAGGCCTGTGACAGGCCACAACTGAAAAATACACAATAATCTGACAACAGATAGAATAATAGGAAAGCAATAATAAATAGATCAACTCTCCATGGCGTAAGCCCGCAATCAGCCTATACCGGCCCTCTCTGTGGTCTAGTAGTGGGCAGAGCTCCTGATTACAGATAGAGATGAGCCGGGTTCGATCTCCGGCGTTTCCATAATTTTTCATTGAATCAATGGGCCCAGAACGGGGTCAAACTCAGCCTCGTGAAGACAAATGAGGAGCTACTTGAATAAATAAGCAACGGCGCTGCTCAAAAAACTGAGATTAACGGCTGGAGCGTTCGTTATGCTGACCAAATGACACCATCTATCTGCAAATGTTGGCACTATCATTGCTAACAGTGGCGGACGCTCGGTCATTATTTATGGAGAAACATTAACTTAAATTGGTAAACTGAGACACTAAGTTGATACATTTAAATATAATGATTAAAATCAAAAACCAACTAAAAAAACGTATTTTTAATGAATACCATAACATAGTAAAAGTTTTTAAATAACCCCCTTAGTTTGGCTCTTCTTTTGTGGTAAATGTCAAATTCAGCAAATCTAGAGCAAAGAGTTACTGTGAACAGTATTAATATTACTAATACACCCGCTTAGGTGGCCTCATAGTCTAAGGCGTCACTCTCGCATTAGAGTATACTGCCAATGACAGGGAGATCGGGGCTAGAGTCCTCGATCTCTCCTAAATAATTTTACTCACTCCCTCCATGCAAAAGTGAGTACAAATTCTATAAATTCAATCTTCCTAATCCCTAATACATTAATGTAATTAGTACATAGTTCATAATACATAGTTTTATAGCCCGAATTGGTAGTAAGATGTGGTGATAGCAATTTAAAATATAATAATAAAAATAATAATAGCAATATTAGGATGTAGAAGATATTATTAAAGAAGTGTCGCCGAATTTGCGTGAAGGCAGGGTGGAAAAGCGTTTAAAAAAACATCTCAGAACCCCTAGTTGGGATTCGACTCCCAGCCTCTCCGTCACTGACATACAAGATAAGTCGAGACTGATGCCTTTGTACACGTGTACACTAACTTGTAATAATTCCTGCATCTGTAACGGGCTAAGCTCGTTTAGACCGCGCATACAAAGAAAACGAAACTAAAATAAATTGCAGTACATTAGCTCACTGTGTTGCATACTGGGTCACTTGAATCCTGCCAGGCTGGACGACTAAAAAAGAATAAGCGGACAGGGTAGTTGCATCGAGTAAACTGGCACACCTAAACAAGACTGAACGTCCGCAGTGTGCTTACTTGGACTCCGGCCAACTGTAGTTCATTGTTCTGCACGATTCCATCATGTTCGAGCAAACCTCCCTTCCCTTCTACTACTTAGACGTTAGATCCATTTCATATATATTGCAGCGCCTCTCATACTATTATTGTATTCTATTTAAACAACTCGTTGCACGAGCATTCAGGAGGATTCAGCTCAACGTAACCTACAAGCAGCGGTCAAGTTGGTTGTTCCGTTAGTCTCACCACCTCATTGCAGATAATCATGTAAATCTGTTAAAATAATATTTTTAGTCTGTTAGAGACTTGTAGTTTTTGTTATCTTCTTCATATGAGAAGCTTCAATGCTTATTAAGTGTAGTCAGGGTTGGGTTTCACATCGTACCTCATTGCATAGACATGTCCATTTCAAAAATAATTTCTGCCTATTTTAAAATACTGAGAGTTTATACGCCACGTCATAAGTTGGGTCATTTATATGGAATGAGCCAAGTTCAAAGAGGAAACCTTCATTGGCGCAACTTTCATATGATACAAGGGTTTAGGCCTAATAAACTAACCCTCAAATAAAAATTTGTTTGCATTTTATTTCAACAACACTAAATTATAAGTACCATCGCAGAAGCTTTAGGTTTTATGACCGTTGAAATGATACTAAAATCCACATTGGTGGTCGTATGATCTAAGGCGTCACACTCGCAATAAACTGGGTTGCTGATAACGGGTAGGTCGGTGTTTGAACCCTGGTCGAGTGTACAAAAGCTTTTTTCTTATATGGTTTCCCACCCTCCTTCCAAGCAAGTGCGGGTACATAGGCTCTCCAACTATGTTCTCATCCCTACTTGATTAGCGCAAATATGCGAATATTACGAACGGGCAGTAAGACAGTTCAAATAAAAACGTTCAGAGAAAGGTTAGATATGCGGAAATTTTAAAGAAGAACGTAGAAAAATAAAATATAAACTCTTTCTTATATCACATATTTTCAAGAAGATCACCACAGAATCAACACGTCTCTTTAGGTTTAGAAACTTTAAATTTTAAGTTCAATAAACCATAATTTAACAAGTCATAAAAAGATGAACTTTGTAGTTCATTTTCAACGCTGTTTCACGCAAACTGTCACAGTTCTTAGATCATAGTAAATAATGACATGCATAGATCTAGCTCTCCTTAAACCAATAACACTATTTTCAACAGGGTTATAAGCCCGCATTGGTGGTCGCATGGTCTAAGGCAGGGTTCTCCAAACTTTTTACTATGTGGGCCACATAATATATTTTACAAATTTTTGCGGGCCAAAGTAACGTTCACCTGTTCTTCAAGTAGCATTATTTTTGCCCTGAATGCCTTGACATGCGCAAATAGACCATAAATCAAATTAGTTTCAACATGCAAATTTAGATTCAAGTCATGTGGCCAGTCACGCCTGTAAAAAATGCCACTTTCCAACGCCAGTCAGTGTTTGATAAAAGTGATTGACGTTGATTCTTCTCTGTGAGATGTGAATCAATTTATATGTAATTAAATATATATTCATAATAATTAATAGTCAATGTATTTTTTTAAATTAGGTAACATCTTTCGGGACTTTCCTTTGATAACCCTCTGCCGGGAGACTTGGAACAACCTAAAAATCGTTACAGTCAAGCCGTTCTGTTTTAGGTAAAAGGAATGGCGCCTGCGACTGAAAATAAGGGTTTGCAATTCCAACAGCACTCTGGCTTGGTGTCATGGGGGTAGCACTCTGGCTTGGTGTCATGGGGGGAAGCACTCTGGCTTGGTGTCATGGGGGGAAGCACTCTGGCTTGGTGACATGGGGGGAAGCACTCTGGCTTGGTGTCATGGGGGGAAGCACTCTAGCTTGGTGTCATGGGGGGAAGCACGCGTGCGGACAGAAACTGGACTTGTCAAATAAAGTGCGTGGTTAAGAAATAACGAAGAGAAACAATTAATTTGTGTTTTGATAAAATCTTTGAACGGGCCGGATATAATCTTGTGGCGGGCTGGATGTGGCTTGCGGGCCGTAGTTTGAAGACCCCTGGTCTAAGGCATCACTCTCTCAATAGACTGGACTGACAATGACGGAGAGATCTGAGTTAGAACTCCGGTCGGGTGTACTGAGGGTGGTTTTTCCTAAAGTGTTTTCCACTCTCTCCACACAAAAATGCGGGTACGCTTAATATAAATTCAAACTTACTCATCGCTAGCACATTACCGTAACTAATAGGCCTATATAAGAATTTAACCCGAATAAGTCGAAAAACGCGTTGTTAAAAAAAAATAGGGTCACAACGTAATATTTTAAGGTATTTGAGGCCTGTTTGAATGGTTTTGAAGCCTTATAATTGGAGGATATTACCCTTCAAGAAGTGACACCCATAAATAGAACTTATTCATTCTTCTGTTAGAATGAACTAATAATGATGTTAGTCCGATGTAGATTAACAAACCTAGATCATTAATGACAGAAGTAAATCTAACATTACTTAGTATATGTTTAAAAAACCGTCGAATAAACCTTGAAACACATCCCAGTATCTTGAATGCTATAATGAAGTTAATGTTGGCGTTTGAAGCTTATCTTGGTTCAATTCGTGTTTTAAACACCACCCATTAAATCTTGCAACTAGTAAAGATATATTTTATGTAATATTATTAATGTTAGAATTCAAAATGTAACCTTGTTCAACCCATGTTTTAAACACCCTCAATTAAACTTTGCAATATATTATAATGGCTTGTATGCCAGCATAAGTTAGGAAAATAGCCTTATTAAATTTAAATGTGCCCATTGTGAGATCTGGTAATAATGGTTCTTCTATTAAAATGAACAAACTTATATGAAATGGACGTGTTTTTATCACGCTGTTAAATAAACTTCGATAGCTCTTTCTGGATGGTATAATATATTTAAACACAATAGTAATTTGAAACTAAACCTATCACATATAGAAAGTGTTATATTACTTATCTGAAAACGAAAGGTATTGTTGATTTTACAATGGAAGTGTTAAAATTAATGCTGATAAGTTTCTTCTTGTTTATATATTGTCGAACTGTAAGTACATCAATATAATTATTATAGCGGTTGTGTTTGTTAAAAACTTTATAGCACTTAAAAAATGTAATGCATTTTGAAGTAGATTCACAAAATATGATAAGAATGAAGAGTATGCAGCTATCCTTTATGGAAAAAATAATTCTGTATTAACCCGCCCCATGGTGTAGAGGTCAGTGCACCTGATTACGAGCCTAGGGGTACCGGGTTCGATTTTTCCCTTAAGATGGGGTGCTAGTGAGCGTGAGTTTATGGCAGTATTTTCGAAGTTTTTATAGCATAAACATTTATTTGGCGAAAATAATTCAAATATTTCTTCTATAGAAACATATAGTTTAGTTTTCCGCACATGCTAATCTCAACAGTTCTTTAATATCTGTCAAGGGGGTCCTAGAATTTAGTGACAACTTTTCTCTGCATTTAAAAAGTTTGTCACCAAATTCCGCTATGCTCATGAGAGATATTCAAGAACTCTTAAGATTAGCATGTGCATAAAGCTAAACACTATGTTTCTATAGAAGAAATATTTGATCTATTTTTGCCAAAGAATGTTTATGCTATAAAAACTGCAAAATTAATGCACTAAACTGGCGCTCACTTGTACCCCACCTTAAGGAGAATGATCTCAATGGTTACCAGGGATATGTTAGTTAGGTTTAAGTTAGGTTAAGACTCACATTGGCTTCACGACCACAAAATAACTATCATCACATCATTTCATTGGGGTATGACGTGTAGACAACCTCTTATGTATCCTGGGCAACGTTCTGTGCCACCAGAGCGACTAATATTCTACAGACAGGTGACCGAACCTGGATGTCATGTACCTCCCGGTCAAACTGTGCCATACGATAAAAAAAATATTTATTTAAACATTGTATGTACCCCTCATATTTCTGAACCAATTTATGGATTCAGACCAAATTTGGAACACACCCAGGGCGCACCAAGTTACCAAACAACATAAAATGAATATTTGGTGCTTACAAATTGACAAAAAAAAAATGGGGTGTGGCTGTGTCATGAACACGGCCGTGTGTTGTACCTGAATACGTTTAAACTTAAACGAACATCGTAGCTTCTCTGAGTCAAAAGTTATACTAATTGCAAATCTCGATACGCAGCAAAATAACCTCAAAATGGCGGCGCTTCCCCCTCCACCGCGCGCGATGCGTCACTGTTCTCGCTTATCGTAATGAATTCTTTGATCCTTTAGCTATCCAGTGGTATAATTTAATTTTGGATGTAGAGGAAAGATTCGAAACTACAACACCAAACTGTATCCCCCGATTTTGTTATCATTAGGTTTTTTGGATTGCCCCCGTATGGTAGCAAATTTAAAGACGTATTCACGTCAAAAAGATTCAGTTTATAAGCTTGAATTACACCTCCTTTATTCGGTATCAGGCTATAAACATTATCAGCTTAGACTGAGCTAACATATGTTGAGGTATAAAACAAGGGTAGGCCTATCAAAAGCTTGATATTTAAACACACAGCTTAAAATACAATGGTTAAATACATGTTTCATTCCTGGAGCTCAGTTCAATGATGCGTCAGGTCTTCAAAACTTAAATAAAACCATTCAAAATTATGAATTTACCTTAATCTGACCAAACATGCTAAACAAACATTACTTATATATTTATGACATAATCTATATATAATTTACGTTAGTGAGTGAATGTTTAGAGTTTCTGATGTCATATAAAAGTGACTGAGGTCTCTGAAAAAATGTATTGATGTGTAGATTTGTATAAAAATCACAACATTTCTTAACTGTAACTGGAATTTACTACATTGCATGTTATTTGGACAGACAAAAAAATTATTTAGGACAATTTTTCACCTTGGTAGGATGACTATTTTATATAAATAGTGTTTATTCAAACCATATTATTGTTTCAAACGCTACAACGCTGTTTGACGCTCAACGGCTGAAATATAAAGTTTGTTTTTCCCCTTGTGTCTTACTGCCCATCCGGGCTATAAGCATTTTTTTAAGCACTGTGTCTTACTACCTGTTCGGTTATACGCCTATGTACTAACTACACTAATGGCTTGGGGATTAGAAAGGTTGAATTAAGAGGTATTGCACCCGTATTTGCGTGGAAGGAGAGTAGAAACATATTTTAGGAAAAAACTACCCTCAATGTACCCGACCGGTATCGAAACCCAATCTCCCCGTCTTTGGCAGTATAAGCATTTTAGTTACACTAATGGAGTAGGGATCAGGACGGTAGAATTTCAAGGAAGTTTACCCGCATTTTCATGAAATGAGAATGGCTAATAAATTATAAAAATCACCTCCAGAACACTAATCCAGGGATTTGAATCCCAAGCTCTATGTCACCGGCAAATAAGATCAAATGAAGCTATCACCATAATCCGCGTGACCACCACTGAGGGTCTATGAATATTATTTTATCATTTAAGCATGGTTCGAGAAGGCTATGATCCCCTCCTTCCCCCTCTAGTGGTCACGTCCATGAATATCTAAATATTTTAAAAAGTGTTTGAAAATGTATTTGCTTAAAAATATGAAACGAAAATACGTAGAATCATGGAAACAAATGAGCAGTTTAAAAATAAACATTTGTATTGCTACAACTTTTAATTCTTCTTCATGCTTACCACAAGTGTTCTTGAGCTTTTTTTTTTTAATCAGACATTTCATATTTAACGTTTTTCTCATATTTTCGAACTTGACAAAGTTTTTAATTTTAATAACTATTTTGATTTTTTTGTTTTTTATTTTACTGTTTTTTTGCTTTTAGTTCGAAAACATGTTTAATTTTATCTTTTAATGTTTGCATACTAAGATTTTTCTATATAATGGAAATTATCTAAAACAATTTTTCACCAAATGCTATGCTTATGTCTAGGATGTTTATAACATGTCATATTTTAATTTTAAACTTTATTTTAAAGATAAAATGTATATACACAGTTTTTGAATTTCTCCGATTACAAACTTTTGTTGAATACATTTAACTAAATATATATTAATTTTACAGTTATGTGATCTATAAACCTTATTTATGACATTTAGTGCATATTTTTAATACATGACTAATATAATAATTTTCACCACCAGTAAATGATAGCAGTGGAGTCTGTTACATAATAATGAGTTACATACACTGTACTCAACACCAGACATTGCTAAGGTAAACAAATATCGTAGGTTACTGGGGGAAGGACATGAAGTGCGAATGGAAGAATCAAGAGCCACATTCCAGGTAGTATCTGGCAAACCAAATGGGAAGAAACAGTGGAAAAACCTAGGCACAGATGGTAGAATAGTATTAGAGTGGTCCTGAAATAGATAGGTTGTAATGAGGGGGACTGGGTAGAACTAGCTCAATATAGGGATAGGGTGTAATGAGGTGGACTGGGTAGAACTAGCTCAATATAGGGATAGGAGTGTAATGAGGTGGACTGTATAGAACTAGATAAAGATAGGAATAGGATGTAATGAGGTGGACTGGATAGAACTAGCTCACAATAGTGATAAGATGTAATGAGGTGGACTGGGTAGAACTAGTTCACGATAGGGATAGGGTGTAATGAGGTGGGCTGGGTAGAACTAGCTCAAGATAGGGATAGGTTGTAGTGAGGTGGACTGGATAGAACTAGTTCAAGATAGAAATAGGGAGTAATGAGGTGGACTGGATAGAACTAGTTCAAGATAGAGATAGGGTGTAATGAGGTGGACTGGGTAGAACTAGCTCACGATAGTGATAGGATGTAATGAGGTGGACTGGATAGAACATGATCACAATAAGGATAGGGTGTAATGAGGTGGACTGGGTAGAAATAGTTTACGATAGGGATAGAGTGTAATGAGGTGGACTGGGTAGAACTAGCTCACGATAGTGATAGGTTGTAATGAGGTGGACTAGATAGAACTAGCTCACGATAAGGATAGGGTGTAATGAGATGAACTGGATAAAACTAGCTCAAGACAGGGATAGGTTGTAGTGAGGTGGACTGGGTAGAACTAGCTCACGATAGGGATAGGGTGTAGTGAGTTGGACTGGATGGAACTAACTCAAGAAAGACGACTGAAATTTATCCATTCTGAAATTTCTTAAACAAGGACCAAAAAATAAAAAGTCTGATTTGTATCCATTCTCATAATATCCACAAAATCCTGAATTGTATCCATTCTGAATGGTCTCCATTCAGACTGTTTTCAAATAAACGACTTTAACAAAAAAAAACTGATTTGTATCCACTGTAATTTTCATTATATCCACAAAATTCTGAATTGTATCCATTATGAATGCTATCCATTCAGACATTTCTTAAATAAGCACAACAAATAAAAAGTTTGATTTGTATCCATTCTCATAATATCCACAAAATCCTGAATTGTATCCATTCTGAATGATATCCATTCAGACATTTTCTTAAACAAGCACCACACATAAAAAAGTCTAATTTGTATCTACTAGAAATATTTGCATTATATCCACAAAATCCTGAATTGTATCCATTTAATAGCGTTGCCACATGCTTGTTAGATGGCAGCAGCAGAAACTCTCCTTAACTCATTCCGTGCTTACTAGAGAGCAGCACTATCTCTAAGTTAATATATATATTTTTAAAATTATTTTCTTATTACTTTAAAATCTAAACATGGGTTTTAATTTATTAGACCTATTTTTATAAACATTATATAATATACCTTTGTAAGGTGCTTGTTTTGTACACAAAGATAAATATATTCTTATATATATTTATATATAAATAATCCTAGTGTCATCTTGTTGGCAACCCTGCATTTAAATATTATATCATGACAAATTGACAGCATAAAGCTACTATCACACGACACTTACTTGTACTAAATATCTGTATACTAGCTAGTACAATAGAAACTGGACTAGAGTATTCACATGCTGCTAGTTTGGTACTAGGTTCTAGTGCAAATATTTATGGAAAGTCATAGATTAATTTTGGGTGCAGCAGCTGCATTAATTATTAATAATGATATTGAAAATTATGAGAGGGAGCGTAGGAAAAGACTATGGACACGGGACTGGCTGTAAAGACCAAATAATGGTCGCGGGATGCTAAAAATGATACATTCGGAAGTTAGGTAAGATATATTCGGGGTGACACTAACCTTTAGTATCTCCCTAAAATTGTATCCATTTAGTTACGATGTTGTCCCTAAGGCCCCTAAGCCCATGGGTGTCCAAGTACAGTCTCCTTTTTTAGGCCTACGCACTCTTAATATTCTAAAAAAAACAACCACCCAAGGTTGGCATGCTATCAAGTTTATTTAGATTAAAATTGGGTCTGGAACACAGTTTGTTGTTTCTAGATGACATGTTTTTAATTAAATATATATTAAATATATTGTCAAATTGTGGCAATTTGATATTATATAAACAAGGATGTTTAGAATAATTTTCTGCCAACAACAAAATCACATCCAATGACAATGTTATCGCCATTTCTACCATTTCTCTACACACAGTCTCAGCGCGCATTGATTGGTCAAATTACACAGACTAGTGTCGGAACTAGTACGAAAATAGCGCCTGTTCTATCCTCACAACTAGTATGGTAGCCAGTACCAAGAGGCAGAACCAGTATACTTTTTCTGATTCACACGACGCTAGATGATGACGTGCTAGCTAG
>CABFWB010004624.1:40862-54078 GCA_902151455.1 Timema bartmani
GGGCAACCCCCCCCCCCCTCAATCTTTTCCACCCATTACAGATTCCGAAAACTTCTCCAAAAATGGTATGTGTTGAATTAAAATAAATGGTCTATCTTTCATGATATAGTTTTTTAATTTTGAAGTCAGCAAACAAATCAACACAAAGATTGGAAAAAAGAAAAATTAATGTGATATTTGGGACTGTATTGAGTTACAAAGTTTTAAAAAATTAGGCTCAAAATAGGATAAATACAATCTCAAATCCGGAGCTGCGTCTAATTTGCGTCTATATTTATTTTTTATATAAGTATACGAAGAAAACGCCCATTCAACAAGCTCCGTGCTAGCAAACGGCAACAAAAACATTTTGGCTTTTCTAGAAAGTTCACTGTATTCGTCACCGCAACGAGCCCGAAACCTGACTAGGTTCACCATTATGCCATTTAAGAGGTTCTTCAGAGTGGTATCTGATGCGAGCTCTAGCAACTTCTCCTTTTCAGGAATCGACAATGAAGCCGGTTCAAAATACTCTTCTTTGAAAGGATTAGATATCCACTGATCACCCATTTCCGGCTCTGAAAAATATTTTTCAATCTTTCTAAGTGCTCAATCTTATCATTGACTGTTAAATCTAGCTCGGCTTGTGACAAGAAATCGTGAAGTGTTTCGAACACTTCAGACTGTCCTTTTTTAATGCACTTTGCCCCCAAAAAAAATTCTGTCATTGATTCAATTTTGTCGACAATTTGAAAGATGTTAAACAAAATTTGAAGTGAAAGATTGAGTTTATTAATCTGGTGGAAAATATTACTCAGGTATGCAAGGCTTTGTAACCATTAAAACACATAAATCCTGGATCCAAGATTTTTAAAAGGATGCTCTCCAAAAAAAAAAGTACTACCTCTAGTCGAAGTTCGAACAGCCGCGTCAGGACTTTACCACGGGACAACCATCTAACTTCGGTGTGCAAAAGCAAAGTGTTGTGAAGGATGTCCATGTCTTCACGTAGCAATTCAAACAACCTGGAGTTGATAGGATTCGCCTTGGTAAAGTTGACAACTTGGACCACTTCATCAAGAACGTTTTGCAAATCTGGAGGCAATGGTTTTGATGCGAGTCTCTGACTGTGAATAAAGCAGTGCGTCCATTTCATTTTGGGGGTGACCTCTTCCACGCGTGCATGAAGGCCTGAGTAGCAACCTTCCATGGTTTTTCCTCCATATGTGGTGAGCCCAACGCATTTTGACCATTGAATTCCTTTTTCAACGAAATAATGATCAATTGCTTCAAATACGTTTTTACCAGTCTTATGACTTTTTAATAGCTGACAAATAAGGAGATTCTCTTCAAATTCTAAGTCTTTCAAGTACTTAGCAATTACAAGTAGCACAAAATATTGCGTAAACTCAGTACTTTCGTCGACTTGGGTAGAAAAATAAAGCACAACCTTTGAGGTGACTTATGACTGTGCTCTCGACATCATCCGACATGTCCCGAATTCTTCGAGACACCGTGTTATTTGAGAGAGATATTAAACTTATTTTATGAGCACTTTCCTCTCCAAGCATGCATCTGACAGCATCTTTGAGGCACGGAGAAGTTAAATTTTCACCAATGGTGTGGTTTTTACTTCGTCTTGTAATACGATAGCTAGTGTAGTAGGAGTTCTCGGTAGCTTTGACAGAATCAATTTTGGCAGATTCAAAATATGTTTTCATGTTTACAGAACTATGAAGTTTCAACCGTCGAAAAAACGTGGCATCTTTATCTTTGTGCTCGGGATATTTGGTTTATAAATGCCGTGTGAGTAAAGAAGGCTTCATTGAACCGTTGCTTAATACTTCCCCACATACAACTCAGAGGGGCTTAGGGCAGTCTTCTTCTCTTATACATGAAAACTCGTAATTAATGTAGCTGTCCAAGTACCTTATTTTCTTGTTTATTATTCCCTCTGAAGAAGAAGAAGAAGAAGAAGAAGAAACTGCAGATTATTTACTCACCTGCTCTGGCAATGGATCTTGTACCTGTTGTGGTGTTGTATTGTTGGTCCAATCAGTGTCAGATGATGTGAACGGAACTTCATTTGGTGTTTCAGTCAACTTCCACTTCTGCACAGATCCAGTTTTTAGCTACTGATCCATAGCGTAAATCACGTGAATAGGTGGGTGGTAGGAAAATTGTTGCTGGATTGTAGGAATAACACGCACACGCCTCAATACAAACACCCACAACAAAAGTTAAACACAAAACGAATTAATTAATTCTTTGTTTTTATGCACAGACCGGCATGCGTCAACAATCAAATTTAAAACACCGAGGAAGTGTGAGTCGCGAGGAAGGAGAGCGCCAATCCTGAGTGAGGGAATGTGGGTGGGGGGTTGGAAGCGGGCGGGAGGAGGAAAGGCCGATCCTTCCAGTGGACGCAACCGCTCTTTCATCAAAGATTTTATTGATAGGGAGGCCAATATTACAACTGACAATATTAGTAAAAACCTCTTCCTACTTTTTAAAATTCTTTTTCATCTTTTTTAATTCTTTTGTTCTTTTTTTTTAGCTGGTGGCCGCCCTTACCGTTTTATTTTCGCGTACCCCTTGACGGCCACTTGCGTACCCTTCGTTTGGGAACTACTGACCTAAATGATAGTTTGAATGTAAAATTACTACAATAAGTTAGTTATTCAAACACATGTAATTCAGTTTTAAGTGAACCTATTTCATTATAGTTATCGAACATTAAATATAATGTGGCTTCTGAAAGCAATAGGCTATACAAGCTAAGAGCCAAATTTAAATAGAGTGTACTATAGTAGGTAATACTTCATACAAATCTATAACCTAAATGATAATTAGAATGTAAAACTACTACACAAAGTTTGCCATTCTAACGAATTTAATTAAGTTTTAAGCGACCTTTTTTCATTTTAGTTATTGAACTTTAAATATAATATTGTTTCTGAAACCATATATAAGCTAATAACCAATTTTAAATATCTATATTATAGCTTTGGCAAAATGTAAACAACATGTACGCTAGCTACTTATTTTAATATATTAAATATTTAATTCTTATTTGTACAATATTACCTTTAAAACTAAACTGTACATTCCTTGATGTAAATGTTTCTTCAGTAGAGTGGTGTGTAATACATTAATACTTCACTATTTAAAAAAAAAAAGTTTATTCACTAGACACACGTTTTTAACAAGAACATTGAAAGAAACTGTTACATCTTTGTCCCTTCGCTAGCAAGCAGATGACAAACTTAAGCATCACGATTTGGTCCATTGCCAAGGGTGTGTTTATGTCCATCCAGTATATTATAGAGATCACTGCGTTTATGTGGGTGTGGAATAGTTCAATCACGTCATTTTATTAAACTTTTGGACACGCAAAACTATCAACCACTCTAAGCAAAGATTGAAGTAAGTTTTATCTCACACAGGGCATGGAAATAAAGAAACAATGTTTTTATAATGGTATGTTTTTAATCTTCATATATTTTTGTTAAAGTGTTATATCCTAATACCTACAGATAATTTCATCAGTTTATAATGTAGGGCTACCTGGGTTGAAGTTGGTTTAAGAAACCTTATTTATAGGCTATCATACTCAACTTAAACACAAGCCTACATTTTATGTGCTAATTTTGTTAATTTTGATTGAAAACCCCCCCAAAAATTAGTGTTTATATCTACCACTCTCCACAACAACTAAACTTATATGTTCAGACAATGTGAATCTATTCCCATTAGTCTGCTGTAAGTAGAAATGCCTAACCATTTATCCAACTGAAGTGAAACGAGAGGGAGGTCAGTGTTTAAAAATAAAAATCTTTGCTTTTAGCTGCTAAATGATAAAATTCATCTTGTGATTTGAAGGGAATTCTTGAGACTATGGTTAAAATTGATTATGTACCAGTAACCATATATGTAAAGGACTTATGTTTATTTCTATAATAGTAGGTATAAAAAGAGAGCGGGATTCCTTGTTTTTCTTTGTCATCATAAATGACCAGTTTTATATTTTTTTGCCATCCCTACACACAGAAACAAAACAAATCTCCAATAATAACAAAATTAATATTGTAAAATAAATTATATAAAATCCAAACAATTCAACAAAAGTCTCATCAATCACATAAGAACGTTATTATCTATAACATGAATATTCAAATAATGTCACAACCTGGCACCAAAGTATTTAATAGGCAATAGCTAAATTTTTAATATTCCTAACGAACCCACCCGAACAAAACTTTTTATTTGTGGTGCTTGTTTAAGAAAATGTCTGAATGGAGACCATTAAGAATGGATACAATTCAGGATTTTGTGGATGTAATGCAAATAATTACAATGGATACAAATAAGGATTTTTGTTAGAGTCTTTTATTTGAAAGCTGTCTGAATGGAGACCATTCAGAATGGATACAATTCAGGATTTTGTGGATATTATGAGAATAGATACAAATCAGACTTTTTATTTGTGGTGCTTGTTTAAGAAATTTCTGAATGGATACCATTCAGAATTGATACAATTTAGCTTCTCCACTCAAGATGGGGTTAGAGGCGTACTCTCTTAAGGGCGGCAATTAACTTTTGAGTTCGCAATACTGTAGAGCATGGAATGAGTAAGTTAGTAAATAAACAAAATATAATATTTTGAATAATATAAAATAGGAGTAGGCCTACTATGAACGAGTCGATTTTTTACAATCCCTACATAAACAAATATTTTTATATGAGCTTAGCTTACATTTTTAATAAATTATATTATATTCAAACCATTCATTTTTAGGTAGCTAAGTCAATGTAGGACCTATTTTTAAAATACAAAATAATTTTTTTGGCCATACTTTAATATTATAGCTCATAAACATCTAAGCCATAGGTATGCCAATAGTAGCGTTAAATATCAAGCCATTTCCTTTTTTTTAGCGCCTTGTCTTACTACCCGTTCGAGTTATACGCTTATGTGCTAATTTCACTAATGGGCTAGGGAAGAGGAAAGCTCAATTTGGAGGAAGTGTAGCCTAAATTGCGTGGGGGGACAGAGATAGAGAGAGTGGGAAACCATTTAAGAAAACCATCCTCAGTACACCCGACTGGGATCAATACACGATCTTTCCGTCATTGGCAGTCTAGTCTATTGCTAGAGCTACGCCTTAGACCATGCAGTCACCGAAGCGGGTTGCAACTTATGTTATTGTTTTAGGACGGGGCTATGGAGCTGAAGAACCCATCTAAATTCTGGCACAGCTCCCTCCGAATACTCGTGACCTCCATACAAGACTATATCCCGGAAGTAAACGTTTACTACTCCAAATGCCTCAAATTAGTGGAAAGCCTCGCGGCTAGACACGAATGGGTGAATAACTCGATGCTCTGGCTACATATATGTTCTCAACACGAGAGGAACTGTCCAGACAATTACATTGAAATGGATGTCGAAAGTCTAGAACATTATAGGAAACGGAAAGGTACCGATGAATGGCAAACGGCCATTTTTCAAGATGAAGCTTCCTCCTTCTTCCTCCTTAACACGTTTAGATCCTTTTTGGATATGCATAAACTAGAAGCCGATAATCATGCGAGCTCTCTTAATAATGTAGAACACGGTTGGGCGTCCTTGTACAGCAGTATTCCTTTCGCAGTTTGCTTGGAGGAATCTATTTACAAAATCAGACTGAAAGATGCCGAGTATGTCGAAGGCGTTTTAAGAAGTTTGGCCAAATACAGATACTTGCCAAACCAAAGGCTTGCGAACGATGCCGAGACGGTTGCCAAGTATATCAATCCAAGTATAAACGAAAGCTTTATAAATAAAATGGTCGTCAACTCCGGAAGTGACTACATCCTCAGGAAGATCTATCCCTTCATAGTGGACTTCCTCATCACGTACGACCTGTCGAGGATAACGAAATCAGAATGTGGCAACGAATTCCCGCGCACTGTCCTCACTCTCCTGTTCGACCTCTCTGTGACGTGGCGTCATTTCCCGGATATAAACAACTACAGTAAGATAAAGCAACGCATTGACCTGAGCTACACCGATGATTTCGTGCCGGATGCGATGGAAATGATAGCGGGTGCGGAAGGCGTCCCTCAACCGATCAGGGAGAACATAAGATGCTTTCTGCCACTACTCCGTCGTAACAAACTGTTGGCTGAAGATATTGTGGCAATTATTTCCCTCAACAAAACGGTAAGTAAAATATATATTATATTTAAGTATATATACAGGGAGCGGCAAAAAGATCTGACGGTTTTAAAGTACAAATAACACAAATGTTAAGAGTGATAAAAAATGTTTTATTGGTTATTACAGAATGGTGCTAATGGAAATTAAAGAAAATAACATTGGAACAACCAATTTCATCAGTTTAAGATTAAAAGATGACGTCCTTCAAATGGTGCCCTTCTGTGATGAAGCACTCTTCCAGTCTCGCACCAAAACTGTCTAACACCTTCCCTAACATTGCAGGAGACAGGTTGGCGATTTCTTGAGTTATGGCCACCTTAAGTTCGCCCAATGTGCGGGGCTTGTTTGAGTAGACTCTTGATTTCAAGAAACCCCACAAGGAAAAATCACAAACGCTTAGATAAGGGGAGCGTGCTGGCCATGCAATATCCCTGAAACGCGAGATTACTCGGCCACGAAACTTACTTTTCAACAAGTCCATCAGCTCATTGGCCGTATGGACAGTTGCCCCATCCTGCTGGAACCACATTCTACTGCGCACTAAGCGTTTTCTCCGAAGTTCAGGGACCAGGAAGTTTTGTAACATCAACAGATGACGTTGCGAATTGACCGAAACAGTTCGACCACCCTCTTCAAAGAAGTATGGCCCAATGACACAAGTTTTTGTTGCACCACACCACACAGTGACCTCAGGACTATGCAAAGGACGTTCATGCAGTTCTTCAGGATTTGTAGCTGACCAATAACGAAAGTTCTGTTTGTTTACATAACCGTCCAGATGAAAATGCGCCTCGTCGCTCATTATGAAAATTTTTTCATCTGTCATCAAATCAATCATTTGCTCTGAAAATGCTTTTCGCTTTGCGTAGTCATTGGGCTTTAACTGCTGAACCATAGCCATTTTGTATGGATGGAAATGCAGATCAAACCGCAAAATTCGTCTTACCGAGCGGTCAGACATATGCAAAGCAGCAGCTTGTTTGCGGGCCGGCCGCCGAGGACTGGCTTCCACAGCTTCTCTTACTCTATCGATACTCTCTGGCGTCCGGGCTGACATTGGACGGCCTGTCGACTTCCGTTTCAACGCTGAACTAGTAGCTCTGAAGTTACTCACCCACAACATAATTGTGTTGCGTGTCGGAACTCTTCCTCGTGGACCTAAATTAAAACACCTACGGAACTGCCGCTGCACAGCAACACAGGAATCGCCACTTTTAAAAAAACGCTTCGACAACAAACGCGCGATGCTCAACCGACCACTGCTCCATGGCTACTAAAAATGTCCACGTGTAGGCTCTGAAACGCGCCTATCCCCACCACCCCCCACCACCTACTCGCTCAACCGCGTGGCGGCGAAAACCGTCAGATCATTTTGCCGCTCCCTGTACATTCTGGGAGCTGAAGGAGGAGGTAGAGAACAGGGTGCATTGGCGGTCTAAGTTCACTGACAAAAGAAATGGACTTGATGTAAGACAGAACACCTACTACTACTACGACTACTACTACTACTATTAATACTACTACTACTACTAACACTACTAAGAATAATATGTATATTAGGGGTGTGTGAGCAGGTATTTTTCACTTCGAGTCGAGGTCAAGTCGAGTTTGAATGAAAACTAAGTTTTTTTCAAGTTCAGGTAGTAAAGATCAATATTTATTTGTAGAGGAAATATTTGAAGTGGAATTTCTGCAATAGATCCATGCATAAAACATAAATAAGTACAACATATTTTTTTAGAATTTCATATTTTGTGTGTGTGTGAAAACATTAATAACCATACGAATTCCAATTTTCAAATAAATTTAATATACATTTTTAGCTCAATTTATTTAAAAATTAGATAAAAGAAAATATTGAGGGACTATATTTGTTACGAAATTATATCTTAAAAATGTAATAAAATAAATTAAATTAAGAATTTTAACGAAATAAATAAACAATTACGAGAACTCGAATTTTTCAAGTTCTATCAAAATCATTGAATAAGAGCATTTACTAAAACTCAACTTTAACTCGAATTTTCAAGTACTTGCACACCCTTAATGTATATATATATACTGTACATGTGCATAATAAATATGAAAAGTAAGATGCGTTGAAAAAATGTGTTTGTAAAATACTAAATCAAACATGTTCCTCAAGATTCTAGACTGTGGCACACAACACGTCCTGATTTTGTGACGAGTTTGAGACCCTACTGCATTAGACCATTCTCTCACCGAAGTGGTTTCCTGTAGCCTTATTTAATTGGAACTAAAACATTATAGTTGAAATAAATCACCATCTTACCTATTATTATTATTAAATAATTAAAATGTATTCGAATGGCACCACTTAAAATTCAAATCAAACCAAATTCATACCAAAGGAAAACTTCTTCTTAGTGGTTGACTAATGACTTAGTCGCTTCCCGTGTGGAAATAGATAACACATTTACCCCACATGAACCAGTATGAACTAGTACATAAGATAGTCACATGTCAATCAACTCTGTAATACAGCCGGCTAGAAATTGTAAATTTACATGAACACTATTGCACGTGGATAATTTAAATTAAACATGAAATGAGAGAAACAGTAAATAGAAATTCTTAATACAGAACATTGTTGAAATATTCAATTACATTTGGATGAAAACTGAATTGAAAAGGTCGGTTTTGACCATTTTATAATGGCTTCACAGATAACCATGTGCACAAATCTTCATTCTGTCCTAATAGAAACATATTATAGTTATTAACAAGAAACTTTGTGGCTCTATCCCCCATCGTCACCGTGGAAAATTTGGAGTAACCATTCGAATACGAATGCACTGCACACATTTCTGGCAAATCGTAGGTGTTTTCTTTTCCCTTATCCGTGGTTCTTCATTTTTCGACCATGTCCCAAAATTAGCACAGCGGCTGCAGACTACCAACGGAATTTTATTCTAACGTGTAAAGGACAAGAAACATTGTCTGGAATAAGTGCACCCACAATAACGTGAATAGGGAAACCACACTAATAAAAATCACATTTGGAACCCCGCTAATTGCACATAGACGATATTCGAATCTCGACCTCCCTGTCACTAGCTTATTGTGAACCTGGTTCTTTTGACCGTGTGAACACAGTTGTGGATATTTTATATATAATTCATTTTTAATTGATTTTAATGTTTCTATTTTCAGGATTACAGCATTGAGGATATATTACGCTATCGCCTGTTCCCTGATAGTAAACATTGAGACTAGGCGACCAACATAACCTCAAAGTTTTCATCACAGAAGAAAACTTAGCTGCCTTAAGTTGGTGTGCTGATGCATAGTGAAACATGTTTAGAATGATGTCCAACCATATTCACTAGAACCTTGCTAATCCGAAATAATTGGGACCGAAGATTGTTCATATTATCGAAAATTCGGAATAAGCGGAAGAATACAGGGATACAGTATTTTCACGAATTTTAAATAACAGTTTAATCAAATTTTAATTTATTTAACTGATGTATAACATGTAATATGTACTGTAATTATTTTTAGTTACAGAAAAATACATTGTGTCTATTACAACATGTAAATACTAAGCATTTATATATAATATGATATCACTGTTAGTTACAATTCTCTTTTAACTTAGAGCTGGTTGACCAATACATATATTTAATTTGAATTAATCATATTCCCCGTTTTCCAAAAGTGTGTTAGGTTTATCCGGAATTTAGGACTATTAGGGTTGGTCAAACTGGGTTTTACTGTATTATTATATACTTAGAGATTAATAGCTAATGTAGTTTTATAATTCTCGGTAAAAAATATATTCGAGACATTGTTAATATTTTAGGTAAGCAAACTATGTAATTATACTGTAATTTTAACAAATACTTCTTGGAAGTTAAAGTAGTTAAATATTTTTTGTAGCCTTTTAGTTTGAATGTAGACTAATAGTAACATATTTTCTAACAGAAAAAAACAACGAAATTTCTTGGAAATAGGCTATAAGCCTTTATAAATTTAATATTGTTGATTATATTTTAAACATATTACCCTACATTAATTTAACATGAAATATCATAATTGGAATATAAATTAAACTTATTTTGGAAACAATTAAAAATACTTTTTATATAATTTAATGGTTTTTAAATATATATTTATATGTATCATGTTTTTACTACTTTTCTAAATTGTTTTCCACAAATTTGTCCACTAATGTATTCTTACGCATTATTTCAGTTTTAAATTTATATACCTATTAAACTGTGAACATATAACATAGATTAGAACACTTTCAATTCAATTAACTATAAAGTAAAGTGTATGTCAGTCAAAAAATTAAATTATTTACACCACATGAGTTGTAAAACAATATCGTTAAATATATTTACAGTTATACTATTTGAAAGGTAAATTGTAGAACATTATCGTTAAATTTTATCTTAGATATAATATTTTAAAGTATAGAGAAGAAATCTAACGGCATGTGGCCATAATAATTCGACGTTTAGCCTTACTTTCTTTGCAGATTATATGCTTAGAAATGGTAAGTACTTAATGTATCAACAAGTTCAGTGAGCGAGAACTATCAGAATTTTTTATATATTATAAAAATATGTTAAATGTTTCATTAGCTAAATGATTCAATAACACATTTATAGAACTAGTTTAATTACTTTAAGCTAAGTTCATTTATCCTAGCTCATTTATGTTAAGATCATGCATTTTTGATAATTAATTTGATTTATTCCGACAAGTGGCAAATATGATCAATAAATGTGTATTTTATTATTATTATTATTATTATTATTATTATTCATGGGTGAAGGTTTATGATTTGTTTTGAATTCTTAACACGCAACATTTATTTTTATTTTTTCAAAATTTTTAGCACTATTGACACCGAATTTGGTTTATATTATAATAAATAAAGTGGTTTCGTGATCTAATTTGTAAATTTTGATTATAATTTGATTATATATACAGAATATGCATATAATGACCTATTAATAAGAGTAAACTAGCTGGAGTAAGATAAACTAGTTTCTTTTTATTATTCTTAAACTCCAAACAAGCCTAAAATTGTTGATTTTATAAACATTTGGACATACTTGGCTCCAATATGGCAAACTAAAGGCAATGCAATGTGAAGTCGAATATGTATTTGTGGTTCCTATATATTATTTAAAAACTTTCATCAAAGTCCATATACTTGCTTAAAAATTACCAGGGCACACTATGGCTATAGGCAAACGCAACCAGACATTATAAATATTTTTCATTTTAAAATTTTCAATGGCATAGTAGAGTCAAGGTAGGAAGGTTTAGGACAAGCCTTTCAAACTTGCAGCCCCCGGAACCTATTAAATATGAATTAATATACAACGTGACCCAATTTAAATGTTGTAGAAATACATCATTTTTGAATGTTTTACATAGTCACATTTAATTGTATCAAATTCAAAAATCCTTTAATACAGCCAATTTTACAAGGGATGCTTCATCAAAACTGATAAAATTCTTGCCTAAAAGAAAGGGCAATTCTTATTATTTTTATAACTTAATGATTGATTCATAGTCAAAATGTACTAATTTGAAGTTATTTTTACTCAAAAAAGTGACATTTTATTTTAAATTTCCAATGTGTCCCATATGACACGCCTTTTTTTAGAACATGTAAACATATAGTTTGTTTCTCAATATCAACCAAATGTAACTATTATTTGTATCAATTTATAAACATTGATACAATTAGTCGAAAGTGATAGTTTCAAAATATTTTATAAGAAGCGAGGCCATAGCACTGAAAGTATCTTTTATAACTGTCAGATATATATATATATACCTTCCTACCATAATTCCACTATGTTTATTACTAAATTACATTCACCCCTAGAGTTTACTTGGATGACAGCTCAAAAAGTTACAAGAAATAGTCCCTAATGTATCCCTACGCCAACAGCTGACATCTGTCACTTTGGATAACTGTAATGAAAACATATTTTAATGTATGAATTGTTAGTTAACCACAGTAGTTTAGGCCAATATTATTTATATTTATTTGAGGTCGGGCATAAAGCTTATTTACCGTTTTATTTCACTTAAAAAAATTATTATTCCCAGCACTTTCACAAAACGTCTATCAAATATTGCTTCAAAATGGCTACCAACGAATTTAAACCATCTGATTGGTCTTGATGCAAACAAGTTCTTTACAATGGTGCACTCACGCAGTGGATAAACATATTTTATTCAGCTAAATATTTAGAAATACAATAAAACACTAATAAAATAATTTATTATATATAAAACAAGACAAGTATTTTCTCTTTTCAAAGTAAATACGATGACTGTATTAAAATATTAATGCATGCACTCCATTACACACTATCGATAACATTCCAAAACGAAGAACAAGTACTTTTAATTATGTTTAAAATTGTTCGTTCCAGTCAACAAACGATTAAAATAAACAGTGAAAACAAGGAAAGTGGACTGTATTCTATATAAAATTGTGATAGGGATTGCTTACCTCGTCCAAATGAGGTTCACCGACAACGGAGGCCTACCTTGTGGTTTACTGGGCGAAGGGTAGGAAGGAATGGGGAAACAAGCGGTTAACTCAGCGGAGTTTCTCAAACTCTTGTTGTTTCTTGATTAAGAAGGCCACTTTACGGTCTGTAACACCCAACTCATACTCGGACACCGATTTGTGCATTAACTAGTGCACCCATTCTGGCAAACACCCTGTGTGTACTGACTACCACTCTCTCTCTCTTTCTCTCTCTCTCTCTCTCGTCAAACGACCTTTCTTCCCCCTCCCCTTCAACTCTCTCAAAACGGTGGGACTCTCTCTGAAACGGCGGGGCTCTCTCTGAAACGGCGGGAAAACGTCCGAAGAATAAACAACAAATACGGAACCAATATGAATAAAGCATTATGTCGAAAAAACCCATGTTAAACAAATTATTACACAAAAGCTACTTTACAATATTAAATATATACAATTCAGAGACTGAACACAAAATATTGTTTCGGATTGAAAAAAAAAAGAAA
>CABFWB010004625.1:0-18804 GCA_902151455.1 Timema bartmani
TTTCCCCAAATATCCCTTCGTAAGGGATAGTAAGACAAAGGAGAGAGAAAGTCTGTGTGGTGCACCATACCATTTATTTTAGTAAAACAGAAGAATGGAAAATGTAATCGTGTTGCTAGTGAGTATGCCCTTAAGCAAATACTTAAATGTTCTTCTAAAGTTATTTATTGGTGGCCATACAGGATTTTCCAGTAGTATTCAAGCGACAAACAAATAGTGCCTAATTTAGCACAGTACATCTTCAATTCCTGAGACAATGTTAGATTACTGTGATATGATCTCAGATCCCAGTGGTGACACAAATGAATATTAACACAGTGAATGAGGCTCAAATAGATGCCTTTGTTCAATCATCCATCAGTGTTAGATTTTATTAGCTAACCTAAAGTCTAAAGGCTGGTGACACATCAAATGCAACATATGACTTGCGATAGTTTGTTTCGAAGTAAAATGTCGCATCACGTTGCAATTGGTGTCGGGACGTCTGATACATTTTGACTAGCAACCAGTTATAATTATTGTTCGATTTCCCGCTATCTGTATGTGAGTCATCAAAGAGTGGAGTGCAGTGTTTAGTTGGTTCTTTAAAGGAAAAAAAAAAGTGAATTTGTGCAGTTGGGTGACCATGATAGCTAGGGTTGGGCCAAATTATCCAATACAAATAGTCGA
Organism: Timema bartmani; assembly: GCA_902151455.1. NCBI lineage: Eukaryota > Metazoa > Arthropoda > Insecta > Phasmatodea > Timematidae > Timema > Timema bartmani. The sequence continues at coordinate 670 of CABFWB010004625.1, forward strand.
ATAACTTTACTACGGTTCATGGTATTCTTTTATTTTCTATTTTCTTAACAGCTGGGTAAGAATCAACCTTACTGGCTGGAATGTTTACAGTACTATGTCTATTTAAACCACATATTTCCGGAGAGCTCATTTTTTTTAAGAACAGGTTCTGTTTTTAGATGAAAATGACCCTTAATGGTTTAAATGTTTCACATTAATTTTAAACATTAAATACTCGAAGATGTAATGTTCACTATCGAAAAGCAGACTAACCAAGCGAATAACTTTATAGATTATAAAGTACTGGGTAAATCTATTTGATTCTTTTTACTCGGCATTTTATTCACATAATCGAAAATAACGAAACTTATTAAAGTAAGTTACAAAATAGAAATAATAAAATCATAACCCACCTTAATATTTATGATTTGTCGATGATTCCTTGAGGTGTCTGTATATTTAATATATTCACTAAATAAACCACGCACTAACAAAAGTTTTTCGAAATAATTTAATTAATAACTTGGCTGAAAATCCACATGTTATTCGGGGCGTGGCGCATGCGCAGTTCAAGTTCAGTTTCATGTTTTGTCGCGAGACAAATGAAACGAGCATCCACCTTTGGTCGCGAGCAGTGTGCGCTTCATTGGATGTTATGTCAGTCGAGACGTCTTGAAGCACGTTGCTACAGAACGTCTTGCCCCTAAAGTTTCATTTTGTGTGTGGCCAGCCTAAAGACCGTTCAAGTCAACTTTATTGCTTACCCGAACCACAGTGTTTGTGGTAAATCCCGGGGACACTTAAGAAATTTTGCAGTTTTCGTGAAAATCTACAGCTCAAACGTTCTTTAAATACTTCGACTACTTTTTTTTTTTATGACACTGAGAACTCTGACATGATATTATTCATACATTCACCAACCAACGCAAATTTTAAATAGATATCTCAACGGTTCATTTTAACATGGATAAAGAAAAGTTTACCGGGTTGTTAAAAAAAATAGGAAGATTTTCATAATGAGCGTTAGAATTTTGAAATAACTTACACATAAAAATATATATAAATTTAAAATCACGTAGAAAACCGAATAAGCATACATTTGTCAGTAAAATTGGCAATCTTACTTATCATTTGACTTTGTTCTTATTCGTGTTAAATTAGTTATATTTAAGTCAGTTGATGTGCATCCCTACTCTTAATAAGAAGTAATAATAGTAATGATTCTACAGAATACAAAATTGGGAATACATTATGCGGAATATGTGTGTTTAATATAGTAAATAGTAGGTTAATATATAACTAAAAATATTAAAACTAATTTTATTCGCCGTGTGTTTGCATGGTTCTATATTCTTTATATACATTTCTGTAACAACATAGTAACTTAATCTATATCAGGAGGAGAAAGTTCAAACCCCAGTCGTGTTAAATAGAGGAATTAATCATTTATACACGTGGGTGCTCCTACACTTCTCAAAATTCACACAACTATCATTCATCCTTCTTATTCAATAAAAATTTAAATCAGTGTGGTCTAACCTGCAATGAATCTCTGTCCAATCTGTTCAATTAAGTAAGAATACCAGGACACCAGAAATATAGCTGTAATGATAATGATACCAAAAATTATGTTTTAATTTTTTTAATTTACTTAGATCAGAGCAGACACTATTGTTATTTATAAAAACAGTCTTGTGCTTTCTAGGTTTACCAAAATATGTTCCTTTAAAACCAGATACTCTAGAGGGAAGTGGGCTTATAGAAGAATCAAAATTAACATTTTAATAAAATTGACTAGTGTAAGATTTGGTAGTTGGTGTTTAGCATACGGTGATTTTACCTTGAGGAAATAATATATATATATATATGTAGATTGTAGTCGCAACATAACCCAAATTTCAGTCAGGAGGATAAGACATGTGACATGTGCCCTAATCAGCGGTTTGAGATCTTCAGTTCACAATTTCTTCAATGCAAAGGCCAATTCCTGATCTTGCAGTTAAATGTCACAAATTCACAAATATTCCAGTATTTTTTTGTGTATGTAACTTCAGTTTTTTTCATTCATAAGAAAATCCCTGTGTTTTTCCTGCTTTCCAGGTTTTACAAATGCACATGTACCAGTTTATAAGTACTGTACATTATAATACTATTATGACTGTACCTATACAGTTAGTGAGTGGTCTGAGCCTGTTTTAGCACCGCAAGTTTTTAGAAAATGCAGATTTGTGACTACACCTTTTTCTATTAGTTATTTAAAAATCATTTAAATTGACGGGCCAGAAAAAATAAAATCACGAGCCGCGTGTAGCTCTTGAGTTGGATCATACTAGCTTGGATCGACTGTCGGGCACTAAAGCACTTTTAAAAAAGCGTCACAAGTGTTTTGTAATTCCATCTAGCTTTTCTTCAGCTAATGTTTATGAATAAGCCACGAAGGCGCCGTCGCTCAATAACGTTGTTTTCTTCTGGTGTAGAAAATTCCCCTTTCTCAGCTCGACACTATAATCTCTTTTTTTTTCCCTCCGTAATGTTTCTATTTTCCTTCTTGTGATCAAGAGACTTGACATCACACGTACTTTACTACTTCGATCCCCTATCCCCCCTTCCCCCGTTAACGTTTTATCCATTACGCCTCTTCCATAGCTTCGTACTTGAGCCCTCACTATTTTCTTCTTCTCTCTTTATCTTTGTCATCTCCCAGCCTCTGAGGTTCTCAGCATCAGAGCAGGAGATGACTGACCTCCTTCTTGCGAGTGAGATTATCGATCTTTAGCGCGTGACGTCATTATCTCGTACGTGTCCACCACCTCTACAGTGATTAGGTTACGTTCGTGGAACTCAGATGATCCCGTGCCACGCGGTTTCCAATCTAGTCCCGTGTGTTAGCTTTTCTGAGTCCCTTTTTAAGCGGGGGGGATGATCATTTGATCAGAGTTGATGGTAAACTATCTAACAGCTCGGCTCTCGAAAGTTACACACACACGCAAACACACTCACACTCTCACACACTCTTATCATATTATCTTACGATATATAGTAGAAGTTACTGACCCCAAGTAATGGAATAAACCACTATTTAAGTCCAAGGGGATACTTTAATTTTGATCACAAGAGTAATCAGTGTTGAATGGTTTAACGCGCCACTCTCGCAATAGATTAGGTTGCCGATGACGGGTAGATTGAGGCTCCAATACCGGTCGGGTGCACTGAGATTTTTTCCTTAATGGTTTTTCCATATTTCTCTACGCAAATGGGGATACGCTTTCCCTAAATTCAACTTTTTAAATACCTAACATTCATCAGTATATGTGCGTATAGCCCGATCGGGTAAAGACTCCTTACCTCACTAGACTGATACCTTATATAAGTCAGTGACTTTTCAGTAGTGGAAACTCATCTGCCGTATCAGGGTTCGGCATCCACTTGTCTGGGGAACAAAAGCCTCTCGCAAGGCTCTTCTAACCTATAATCACTGTGTCCTTTGAGCGTAGCCACGCACGTTACATGCGCAGTGGGCAGTTTATGGACTGACGACCCCGTGACTGCCGTCGACCCTGTCATCACTAGACAACTGGGAAACCCCCTCCCCATCTTGGCCAGCTTCCTTTGGTGGGACTAGTTGACTCCTCTTTCCGTGAGTGATGAACTCTCACGTACGGACGTTAACCCCTCCGAGGAGGTCAGGTACCTAGTCTCAGGAATCACTCCGAAAAGCTTTCAACCTGAGTTTCCCAGTGGGGGCCTCGTGGAGGTGGCCTAATCAGTTTTCCCGGTGGGTACTAGCTACCAAACACTTAGTGTGTAGCGAGTAGGTGGGGCCCATCTCCTATTCAGTCCCACACAGATACCTCAACTGAGATTCAGCCGCCTTTCGGGTTAAATCCTACAGACGTTGCCTGGGGTCCACCATGAAGAGAAACTATGCCAGCATTACCAGACGAGGAACATCCCCCGGGCGGAGAGGGGAAGCCTCTTGTCCCATTTGAGTCAGAACATTCACCACGGGGGCAAGCTCGACTCAAACCCATTAGTATCCAACCCAAACCTGGTGCTATATTCATCCCAAACGGGTAGTAGGACACGGTGGTTAGGGAAAAAAAGTAACTGGTGGCGCGTGATAGTGCAAAAGGGAGGATTGAGGAGTTTAGGGGTTAAACCCCCCTCCTTCTTAGCTATAAGGGGATACGAGGACCTTACTTTAGAATTTATATCGACATTGGATGGCTTTATTAGATTGTTTTAATTTTTTATTTATTTAATATTCACAAATCATTTAAAAAACTAGTTAATTGTATAAAAAAATCTACATTTCTCAGGTTTATATAAATAAGTTCAGTATACTTAAGTGATTTTCTTCTAGCAATATAATTTGTTATACATTCTAGATATAAAATACGTTATGGCCAAAATACAAGATATCAACTTATATTACTAACTAGAGTGGTATTTTCATAACATTTCACGGCCAGAAATTTGTCTCCTTACCTCGCCTTGACATGCCTTTTGAGGGTGATTATGGTAAACAGCTTCATCGGTTTTCAACTAGCTCAACTAAACACTCGTGTATCCTCAGAAAATTTTTTGAAGTATTTTGATTGCGTAAGCCTTTGAATTAGGTAGGTATGATTGTAGGGATCAGCAAATATTTGTTTTAAGGGAATAGGACGGGCCTGAAAATTGATAACATTTTAGTACACTACAAACATGAATAAAGTCACTTCCACGATCAAAAGTCACTGCAAATAATTTAATGTCGGTAATAATAGGCTCTAAATTTTAATGTCTAAATTATCTATGACCAAGGTTTAACCAAGTGGTATGAGGCTATTATAATCACAATAGTTTTGTTAATAATTCTTCTTATAGCAAAACAGTATATAAGATCAGCCAAAATGAAATATAGAAATCATTTAACTCCTAATAGTAAACACAATTTCTAAATTGATGCTTTTTGCACAAAGATGGGAAAGGTAGATTTTAATAATTAAGTGAAGCAGGTTTACTGTGGAGAGGATATAGACTAAATGTAAGAACAGCATCTTTTATACTTTCCCATATTGTCTATTATAGTTTGTAGCAGTATTTTTCAAAAATAGTCTTTCAGTATGCTACCATCTAATTTATTTTTTAGGACAAAGAAAAGCATTATCAATTATCATATACATCACTTCCTAGGTATAAAATTTAAACAAAAATGTTGAAGCTATTTTAGAAAAACAATTCTTAGAAATAAATTATCAGTACACTACCCTTAATTTTAGGGATATAGTTCCAAAATCTCATCGGGAAAGTCTTATGAAAACACTATATGTCAAATATTAGCCCAATTGACAGAATGGTTTCAGTTCTAAGCTGAGATACAGACACACGGCATCGTAAAACACTCTTTCGGGTTCAGTGGGACACGAAATGTCGATATCCATAAAGAACTTGGATTTGATTTACTTGACGATCACAATACTTTCTCTATCGGAGAGGTAGCGAGGAAGTAAAAAAATATTATTTTATTAAATTTTGCAGACTTCTAATAAAGTTGTTAAAACTGTCAAAACAAAAACCAATTTAAAAGTGATAACTTATACAAAATTTAAATACAAATTTATACCTAGGTCTACATAGTAGTTCTACTACTTATAAAACAAGGTGTCGGTCTGTATGTCTGTTTCCAAGGATTTATGGAAATGCTTAACTGATTGCGATGCAGCTTTTTTATAATATGTAGATTTTTACTGGGAAGGTGTTAGGCCAGTGATCAAACGAATTATATCGAATAAAGTTGATGTTTTTCAAAGATATTTTCTTAAAATGCGTAGATTTTCCCATTGAATGTAAAATTAATTATTTTTTCTGTATGACTCAATTGCCAAATCCAAAGAGTAATTACAGAATTCATTTCAATTGTAAATCCAAAGAGAAATCGTATTTTAGTTCAGTTGGTTGTTTTAAATTCACAGATCTTTATAAAGGATAGTTTCTGCAGGCTCGCTTATAACTCTAGAACTACTGAGGAAATGTATATGCTGTACTTTTTATATTATTAGCCAAAGAGCTTCCAAAGAGCCACGTTGACGGTCATGGTGGATTTTCCAAATACCGTTGGCGGCATCCCAACAATGGAGGGCGTTCGGCCATGATCTGTTCTTGAGCATTGGAGATATAAATCTTTGGGTGGTCTCATACAACGCCGTAATGTTGAGCGTTTTCTATTCCCAAAATTAATGTGGAGCTGTTTATAAAGCAATAAGGATAGTAAAAAGTGACGGTAGGTATTAACTTGACCGATGAAAGAGATAAATTTCAGTTGCGATTATTCAGAGTGATATGCATTTAGCTGTCCATCTCGAAAAGGAACGATGTGTATATATTTCACAATAATTATTGTCACTGACATCACTAACAACCTTTTTGACACACCCTTAACAATCCTTCTCAAAATGTACACTCAAGATCCCTTTGCGAAGACGTTTACTTGCAATGGGGTGGCTTTATATAATGTCAGGAAAATTGAGAATTTCCAGTGCTGAAAGCAAGGTGTTTCTGTTGAAAAACTCCCCAGAGTAATGTAAGGTTATTTTCTCATCTGGGTATTTATTGTACACTCAAATAACACACTATGGTATTATCCTATTTGAAAATGTGGCTTAATTTCGTCACGTACCCAACTTCAGATATGAAAACTTACATTCAGTGAATGACGTAGCCCACGCATTCTACCAATTAGTTTGCACAGCACTGGAACTCTAAAAGGATGACTCACACTGAAGCAGTACATTGGCAAAAGCCGCTTTGTGTCACTATTATTCTAAAATGAGATTTGCCCTCCATCATATTAGGCCTACTATTTTTCACGTGACATATCCTCTCACACTTGGGTTCGCCACAGGGGAAGCATGTCAGAAGGTAATAGAGATAGAATCAGAACAGAGCAATTGGAACACAATTTGAACTTCAATAAAGAGTTTATTAATGCAGGGTACAAACTTTTAATGCAAGCAATCCTCTATTAAACACAGAACAACTTACCGTAGACATATAAACATATCATAGAGTGATATGTCTAGATCCATTAGGAAAAGTGTTATCTTAATATGCATCCGAAGGTAAAGGAAATACTTATAGTTAATTTATTCTTAATAAAATTCAGGTTTGAATGTTGTGTTGCATTTACAGTTACCTAATCGGGTATAGCAACTTTTTGTTAGAAGGGGAAGAACAGTGAATGCGATATTTAAATTACCTTTTTTCTTTTCAACGACCAAATGGTCGAGTGCAACATATTGAAGCATTATTATCTGAGATCAAAAAGACTAGGGAAAGAGTTGTCTTTGATGTCTAAATATGTCAACCTTTTTGTCCGCCTGATCTTTTCAAGTCTTCTCCAGCACCACATTTCAAAGCTCCCCAAGAATTTATTTTCTATCTTTCTGAGTGTCCTAAAAATAAAGATTAAAACTTGAAACTGAACTAAACCTAGCCCGCAGGCAGGGGTTGACTAACTTAATGAAATGATGGCTACTTTCAATTTGTCAAATTGTTTCGCGAGGTAACCAGAATAAAAATGTACACTGTCGCAAATTGGCTATCATTATAATATGTACATAGGATTTGATATCACACCTTTGTTCAATTAAAGGTAGGCTCTGTGGCCTGCACTCGTAATTGTAGTAGAAATAATGTAAAGGTGTTAGTAAATTTTGTACAAAAATTTTCTTTTTAATAATATAAATAACAAGGAATGTTAATTTTTTAAACAAAATGATAAAATAAATATATATTTTTGTAAACACGTTGTGTAGCTTACTAAGTAGAATGGCATTCACTTTCATCAACAATTTTTTAAATTGTGGTGATGGGATTTTCACTCCCATTCAATTGCAATTATCAAAATGTTCATCTGTTCTATAGCTGTTTTTTATCATCTTCAGCTGAAAATGATTAATCACAAGTTGTTTGAACGGAACAATGCCTTCACCTGTAGTGCAACATGAACCAGAATCGGATGATTTTCCTTCTTAACAAGAGGCCACACATATTACATATATAAGGCTTGAGGAAACATTATTCAATGTTCAAATTCAAAAGTTCTAGGGAAAGCGCAAAGTAAATTTTTCTTGCAAGAAACCGACAGTGTCTGAGCTAAGTATCACGCTCATTTTGGACTGGATTGTCAGTGATGGGGATATTGAAACTCTAATCTCGGTTTGGTGTAATAAGGGTGGCTTAAAAAATATATATATTCTTACTTTTACTCCACGCAAATTCTGGTAGACACTTATTTTAAAATTCTACCATACTCTTACGCCAGCACATAAGTTATGCATATAGCCCAAAGGGGCACTAAAACTCAATGAAACAATAACTAAACCAATTCCAACAGGACTTGCTAACACAATATGTTGTCGATGGCTTTAATACTTCTAGCAGTTTGTTTTCAATGAGTTTGTACCTCATCTATAAATTACTTGAAATATTTATCAGAAAGTGCACGTCAAATATTTTGTAGCATATTTAAATAACGTACAGACCATCTATTAATTAGTTATAATGTAGCCCTATATCATTAATTTATTATTTTTGAAATATAACATCAAAATCACAATTAAACCTTTTCGACACCACCGTAAATCTAGCCCTAGACCCATATACTCGTATTATACACTAAGTAGTTTTTTCTATCTCGTAATTCCACTGTAAGCAAGTAAATTGATATATTTTAAAGAGATCTCCTTCTTTTAGAAGGCACAGAATGGATCCTCCACCATTCTCTTAGAAGTCACACAATGCCACCTTTACTCTCTTAGAAGTCACACAATGCCACCTTTACTCTCTTAGAATCCATACAATGGCACCATTCCTCTCTTAGAATTAAAAAAAAATGCCACCATAACTCTCTTAGAAATCACACAGTGCCAACACAACTCTCCCAAAAGTAACACAATGCCACAATTACTCTCGTATAAATCACACAATGCCACCATCATTCACTTAAAAGTAACACAACGCCACCACTCATCTCTTAGAATAAACACAAAATCACCATCCATTGTTGAGATGTCACACTGTGCCACCACCATTCTCTTAGAAGCAACTCAATTTAGACGTAACACAATTCCACCCCCACCCACTCTCATAGAAGCAACACATATCAGCATCCCTTTAATAGAAAACACACCCACATCCCATTCTTAGAAGTCACACAATGCCACCAACGATTCTCTTAGAAATCACACAAAACCACCATGCCTTTCTTAGACCCTTACAACATTTAAGTTACTGTAAAAAGAATTAAAAATACTTATTTAAGTTTATCAAGGCTTTATTTAAAATCACTAAAATCTAAATAATCATAACAGTTTGTTTGATGTAAAAACGGAAATACTATAAAAGGTCCCCAACAATGCTTATTTTTCAATTAAAGTGTACTAGACCTGGGAGCACAAATGGTTTCCCAACAAATACATTAAAAATATATATTAAATACAATTCAAAGCTCGTTTAAACGTCCTCTGCTCCATCCCTACTCTGGATAGAAAATGTATCCTTTAAATATGACAAAAATAACTACCACTAATTCATGTGGTCTTTTCAGAAATAGACGTGCTAACAGTTCCTCTAACGCTGCGTGTTTGGTGCACATAATGTATCCACTAAAAAGTAAAAATACCCCCTCCTCTGGCTCTACATTTCCTACCGCTTGCTGTCAGCTGAACCTGAAACTAGATAATATTCTATGTTGCCGAAACAATCAATTCCCGGCTTGCCGCTGCGCTGTTATTGGTGTAGGAGGCTGTGGAAGGTTGTTTGAGGGGGGAGGGGGGAGTTGTGACGTCAGCAAGTCTGTGTAGGGGGTGAAGCACAGGTTGCTTGCTAGTCAGCAGAGGGGGGAAAATGCCACGAACGTTCCCACCTACGCTTGCTTTTCCTCGCTCGACCTTTGTGAGCATTATAGACTCGCTTTATAAAGATTTTATCGGGTGCTAGGATAGTGTGAGGTCAAATCTTGTCTCTTGTCACGAATATTATTAATGTTATAAAACTTTATTTATATTTGCAGCTAAAGCTACAGTGTGCTGGCGAATACCAACTTAAAACTATCTCATATAAATGATGAAGGTAAGGAAGGTGAACGGAAATATATTAGCATTCCTCTTTCGTGAGAGAGAGTATTATTATAGATAACACAGTGGAAAAACACATATCTAATCCATATAGCTAAGAAATGAACCCAGGCCTGAAGGGCTATAGTCTAGATCCCTAATGGCAGTGGTCGCAATAATACTGCTTTTTTAAGAGGTCATCTTACGACCAATTAACTGGTAATCCCTCTACAAGATTATGCTTGAATCAGAAAACGTTAAGAAGAGCGTTTTTCTGAATTATTCCCTTACTAACAGTCAAATTGGAATCAGTTAAATAGTTTTTATCATTTTAAAACAATTTAAAAAAAAAATTGTTCTATTTCTTACTTTCTCTTGACCCCTCGGAGAGAGAAGTATTGTGATCGTAAAGAAATCTAACTCGAGATTTTGATAAATATCGACATTTAATGACACCCTGAAACTGAAAAAGTGATTTTAGTGATGCAGTCTCTGTCTGTCTGTCTGTCTGTATTTCGGCCTAGAACCTATACCATTTTACCGGTTGGTCTTTAGGGTTTTCGTAGGGTTCACCCTGTAACATATAAAAGAGTTAGCCTGATATGTTAATGTTCGTTCGCCACTATTAGTATGATAATTTTACATAATTATTGAATTAAGTTCAAGGTTGCTATTCTGTATTATGGTAATCAAAAGGGAATGATGTTTTATTTTATAAATTAAAAGTTCTGGTCTTTTATAGTTTTTTATTTTAAGTAGATAAACANGTATGTTAATTCCCGGCACGTGAAATTTATCATAGACCCGACCCACACGGCTCCTCGTCAGTATTGCAAGTGAAGAGATGCGCACTTTGAAATAGGTATATCTAGTGACATCTCCTTCTCGAAACTTCCAAAAAAAAGAAAGAAAGGTGTGGTCATCCAGGTGCGTCTCTAACTACAAAACTGAGTTCGCTTTTCAAACAGAGACGCAGCAAGATTTCACCATACCTTGCAACTTAACACTAATAAATCTTACCACCCGCTCGTATTTATAATATTGTAATTTTGAATATAGATGTGGATAATAAATTATTTAGATGTATAATTCCATATCATTACAACCCCAGTTTAAAAAAAAGATATCCAAGCCTGAAATTAAGGTTATTCTACTTTAAGGGAAAAAGAGATAAAATCGTTTTTTTCCAAATCTGCTTTGACAATTTTGATTAGATTTTGTATCCAGGTATTGTTTAGTATTACAAAATGGAAATTCTATTTTTCTCATGAAAATTACTTAAGATACTCTAGATGAGCAAAAATGTCCAATTTTCATCTTTTCTCCGCCTCTATTTTATATACGGAATAACATCATTTTAAAGTTATACTGTTCGGAATTAAAATATTTTTATTAGGAATACATATTTTTGTATAACCAATAGTTTCTGAGCTAATAACCAGATATAATATTATAAATATCATGTAGGTCTTTGACTATTGAAATTGTTCGTTATACTCTTTGGTGGACAGAGATGTTCCTCTTTTCTCAATATTTCTGTAAAAGTGTCTACTATTTTATTTATGCTCTTTGATGGAGTGTCTATGCAATAATTTATGTGTTTTAGTTTCACAAATTTTATGAGTTTTTAGTAACTGTCTCTATTTTAAGATAAAAGAGAAAGTTGGTGTGGTGCAACGTACTATTTAAAAAAAAAAAGGACTAAACAGTTTCATTGGTCTTTTTTCTACTTCCTTCTACTAATGAAGATTCCAGGTTACCGCACTACAATGCAACGTCTTGTTAGAGCTTTAGTTCCTAGTTACGAGCTATCCGGGTTCTAAGTTTGCCTTTGCGCTTCAAATATACTCTATTTACCCCTGAATTATAGTGTGCTTCTCTAACATTTATTTGCTAAGCATACCTATTAACACAAAGTAACAATATATGGATTTAAGGGCACGAGATGCAAGCGTAACAAACACAGATTAAAAATTAAAACTCATTAAATAATATTCATTAGTATGTTCAATATCAATGTTATTAACTACTTTTTATAATTGTAGGATTTAGGAGAGTAGTCTAAAGAAAATGCATCCACACTTGATTGGAGAGAGAATAGGAAAACCTCAGTGATAAACCACATGTGGTAAATAACCTCTTATTAGCCCGGCTGAGATTTGAACCTCAACTTCCACTCCATCGGCAAACCATTATTCTTTAATCCCGACGCCCTAGGCCACGTAACCACTTGTGCGAAAACCAATAACATATAATAAAAATTAAAGCAAGGATAAGGTAAATGAGGTGACATGTTTTAAATGAGCCTGAGAGAGAATAAATTAACAACGGAATAGATAGTTAAGTTAGCTTATTATAAAGATTAGGCCTACTGTAAACTGTAAAACAATCAGAAACATTTTACACTATTAGTAGATTTTCTTTCTAGCGTCCCCCCCCCCTCGCTTTTTATCAATCTAGTGACAAAGTTCTTTGGCCAGAAAAGGGGTAGGTTTAAGAAAAAATATTAAAATTTGGTAAAGTGGCAAAAGTCAAATGATTAAGTTCATCAAACGCTGGGCCCACCATTTTACATATAGACCTCTAATATTTTCATTCCGATATGTATTTAGTTGAATCGTTTTTAGTCAGATGATTCTGGCAGAAAGAAACTTATAGAAAATAAAGCATACTTTTTTGTGGTCAACAATATTCTATTTTATTATTAATATTAATTTAATGAATTGCGGCAGTTTCAGATCAAATAACTACGTCTAAATAAGTTAAAAGTGTTTTAATAACTTTAAAAATATCAATATATTTTTCTCCAATATAAACCAAATTGTAAATAATGTTCACTACAAGTTATAATACATTCACGACCTTAGTTTACTTGGATGACAGCTCAAAAAGTTACCTGAAATAATCCTTAATGTATCCCTACGCCAAAAGCTGACATCTATCACTTTGTATAAGTGCAATGAAAACCTATGGTAATGTATGAATTTGATAGTTAACCACAGTAATTTAGGCCAATATTATTTATATATTTATTTGAGGTTGGATAAAAAGCTTATTTATCGCTTTATTCCACTTACAAAAATTATTATTCACATCACTCTCCCAAAAGGTCTAACAAACATAGATTCAAAATGGCGACTGACGAATTTAAACCATTAGAATGAACGTGACGGAAACAAGTTCCTTACAAAGATACAACCACGCATTGGATAAAAATATTGTATTCAGTTAAATATTTCGAAATACGATAACGTAATCATAAAATAATGTATTATATATATATATATATATAAATTGACAAGTATTTTCTCTTTTCCAAGTAAATACGATGCCTGTAATAAAAGGTATGAATGTATGCACCATATTACACATAGTCAATAACGTTCCAAAACGAAGAATAAGTACTTTTAATTATGATTAAAATATTTTTTCGGATTGGGTAAAAAGAAATTATTAAAAGTTAAGAAACCGTGTAAGAAAACTTAAGATTACTTTATTTTAAATGTAAAATATAGCATGTAATTAAAAAACTTAACATTTATATATATGTTTTTTTTAGCACCGCTTCTTTAACATTTATAACCCAACTGTGATCTTTTACAAGTTTTGGCAACCCAAAACCTAAACATATAATTTTTTAACTATCATACAGGTAAAAACCTATCATGAACAGACTCTACATACAATTCGTTACCAAAGTTCAGCCGGTTCTGGTTGTAAGTTATTATTTTGGATTCCATTTCAAAACTCCTCTTAATCACATAAACTAATAGAAATAATTTTTTTTGCCAGAGATGGATAGTCACAAACCTCATAGCTTTTTGAACCAGCCTAGATATAAGGGGTAAATAATTTCTATTTGGAAAGTTATGAACTTATTTTGTATAGGTGCGGCAGAAATATATGACGGTTTTGAAAGTGTAATAACTTTTGTTGTATTTTCGAACAAAAAAAGTTTACATTTTGTCATTAAATTCAGTATATTTTGCCATTATTTTTACACCATGAAACTATTTTTAGAACACAAATTAGGTATAGAAAATAACGTCTTGCAAATGTCCTCCATTTTCATTTACACATTACTGAAGTCTTGCTCGGCACTTGGATATGCATTTCCACCCGTACAAAATATTGATTTCTCAGACGTTACAACCTCGTGATCACGTGACACGACTTAAGTTCGCTACAACGATGCTGGAAACGATGACTGATGACACTATCCTAATCATGTCTGATGAAACCCATTTTCATCTCTCGGGTTTCGTTAATAAACAGAACTGTCTGTATTGGTCTGCAGTGAACCCGAGAGTAGTTCATGAGCGTCCACTTCCCTCACGAGTAACAGTATGGTGTGGGATGACACATCGTGGGGTCACCGGCCCGTATTTCTTCGAACAGGATGGTCAAAGGGCTACGGTGAATTCTGATCGCTATGTCTTGATGTTAAGAAACTTCCTCAGACTTCAAATGTGAATAATGCAACTGAACAATGCCCAAGTGTGGTTCCAGCAGGACGGGGCAACCCTCCATAAATCATGGGTTTCCATGGCAGTGCTTCGAGACATTTCTTCGAGATCTTTCAGCGTGTGACTATTTTTTGTGGGGTTATCTGAAATCGAAAGTTTTCATTGATAAACCACGCACTTTAGAAGAACTCAAGGTTGCTATCGAACGTGAAAGTAGGGCAATACCGATAAACATGCTTCGTGATGTCATGACTAACTTCAGAGCAAGACTTCAACAATGTGTGAATGAAAATGGAGGACATTTGCAAGACGTTATTTTATAATCGTTAATCATTTTATTGTTTGAGGTTGAGTCTCGATAGTTCGAGGCAGAAATACACCCAATTCATGTCCTTTTACATAAAATGAACGATGCGAGGTTACGATTCAGAACAAAGATAACAAGTAAAAAATAACTAGATAGTTTTTTAATTCCATTAAAACGTGCAATACATGTCTATATCTACGAAATTACTTTTGTATTATTTAATTATAAAATACATAAGTTATTAAGTACTTTTTACACTTTTCCGGCCATTCCGTGTAATTCGAGTGTTTGATATCTCAAGATGTTCCCGGTTCCGTTCAGTTTGAACCATTGAAACTATAGTGTATTTATTAATATTTAAAAATAGCTTACGTAACAAAGAAGCTACATTCTAGAAAACAAAAACGTTTCCAGTTATTTTTTGGAGAACCTATGAAACCATAATACCGACCCGACCAAGCAATATCCACTACATAAACAGATAAATGCCATGCTTTTAATTTTATATTTAAAAGATTCACAGTAGTTTTTTTATCGCATTTTACAATTTCTTGTACTCGCATTTTAATTACGCTAATAATACTTGGAGGGTAAGCGTATAGCCCGAACGGGTAGTAAGAAGCGGTTCCAAAAAAACCTTGAAGAGTGGGAAACTATTTAGGATAAAACACCCTTAGTACACCCAGTAGGGATTCAAACCTTAAACTCCCGTCATTGGCAAACCAGACTAGATGAATCTGACGTTTAGCCCGCGTACTCGCCGATGCAGAGAACATTATGTTCTACAGTCAAAATGAATATTTATTGGTCAGTAAAACTGTTAACTAATAAATCCTCTTACAATAAACACAGGTATATTTACAAAGCATCTTTAGTAAAATCTTGGCTAATGGAGTGTACACTACTCAATATGAGCTCCCTCCATTCATGAATGTAGAGCATGCGCAGTAAGTATCTTAATAAAAGAAGAAATATTTTACTTGGTTAAAATAGTAGAAATCTTCTTTAAATTCACTAAAAAGGGATAGTCAAATTTTTTATTCTTGTTAATATCTCTATGTTAATTATTTTACTGCCCGAGCACTGAAACAGAAGATGGTTTATCTGCAGATATTAGAGTCCCGAGCTTGACTCCCTACTGAGTGGAAACAGTATCATTGTAAAATTGAGCAAATTTCATTTCACTAATGGTAAAATACCGGCATAGAGGTGTCCTGGAACTAATTAGTACGATTCATTAAGAGCAGACGATGTTAATTACCCGTATCAAACGTATACAAAACTGTGTAATTTGAGATAATTTTTTTCATGTTCATACTTTAAACACTCGCGCAATTAACAAATTAATACTCACACAAGTGGTAGTGTGGACAAAATTGTTAGTCTTTTCGGGTCTTATTTGGTAGTGACGGGTGGTTGAAGATCGGGGTTCATAGTCCGCAGGGGACACAGCGAATTTTGGAGTATTTGGAGTCCCATTTCCCAGGGGTATGGCAAGTCCCCCTTCCCCCTTCTTGAAAGAAATTTTCAAGAATTTAACTTTGTGATAGGGATGGGGTGGCGTAGTTATCTAACGCGCAAGTTTCGTGTTGAGCTAGACTGCTGAGGATGGGGAGATCGAGGTTCGAATATCACTTGGGTGAACTGGGGGTAGTTTTCCCTAAATGGTTTTCCACTCTCCCTCCACGCAAATGCGGGTTTACTTAATCTATATTCAACCTTCCTAATTCCTAATCCATTAGCGTAATTAGTACGTAAGGGTATAGCCCAAAAATGGGTTGTAAGACGTTTTATTTTAAGCAACGTGACCAATTATGGTAATCTCCTATTAAAGTAGAATTAATTTTTTTACCCGCCTCGGTGGCGTAGTTGGCTAACGCGCTAGTCGTGTTGAGCCCGACTGCTGAGGACGGGGAGATCGAGGTTCGAATCTCGGTCGGGTGAACTGGGGGTGGTTTTTCCTAAATGGTTTTCCACTCTCCCTCCACGCAAATGCGGATTCACTTCCTCTATATTCAACCTTCCTAATTCCTAACCCATTAGCGTAATTAGTGCTTAGGCGTATAACCCGAACGGGTAGTAAGACGCGGTGCTAAATTATTATTATTAATTATTATTAATTAATTTTTTCTATCTTATTTTATCACCAAATTAAATGCCATTCCAAATAGTAGAATACATTACAATCTTAAATACAAAGATAAATTATATTCTGTGCTTGTTGCTTCGTATTCACATTTGTGAGCAAATCATGTTCCTATAAGGCAGATAAAAATTGCACATAAGTAACGTTCCACCTCTCATTTTATTTGATCTTACATTTACGTAAATAAATATTCAGACAAATAGATGAATAATTCTCCCATTAAAAAACATCTTAAACTTCAGAGTATCCAAGTAAATAATCACGTACATAAAATGCTATGTACATTTGTGTGATAACAATGTAACTTCAAGACCAAGAAACTTTATAAAAGAACATACGTATGCTTGAAGATGTCCCCCTCAGGTGTATATTTTATAATTTTACCTACATATATGCCCTAACGTCTTGGACCACTTAGCTGTCGGGCGGGATACTTCAAACCCCGACATCCTCATCCCTGTCAATTCAGTATGTTTCAATATTGAAGCCTTAAACCACAATGGCACCGATTCGTGTAAGTGCGAAAACAAACTCCAGTGCAAATTAGACACAAACAAATTTTGGAAGTGAGGCGATGATAGATCAATAGAATATTTCTCCTTGACCTTTGATACCAATTGCTTGGACCTTGCCCGTTGCTAAGAAACATTTCTATGAATATAAACGGATGTGACGTCAAACATACACAGTGCAAAGCCCCTGGGACTGTATATAAAACAACCTTAATGGGATACAATATTTGGGTTAAAATCGATTTGTTGACCGTCACTAGTATGGCAGAGGCAAAAGAGGGCGTGAGGGGCGCGAGCCCCCCTCAATAAGAACTTTAGTTAGTACCAACAGTAAGAATTGAAACAAATAAACCAATCAAATCTATGTTATAATCACTAAAGGTTGTACTGTCACGTAATATCTCACTAGCCAGTTGCTTAGCGAGTCAATCACTGTCAATAATTGTTTTAAATTTCTTACACATAATTTGATCAAGAAAAATTAGCAAAAACATAAATAAACGATGCACATGTATCGGTTTTTTCCCCCTTCAAATTTCGAAGAATTTTTTCTCCAGTATTTTCCGAGGGGGAATCTGCCCTAGCCCAGTCCCGTGAGAGTGCGTACCCCCCCCCCCCCCCCCCC